>CAUYPK010086485.1:0-61533 GCA_963574355.1 Loris lydekkerianus | reverse complement strand
ATACTTTGCTAAGGAGAATATGTTCCAGCTCCATCCATGTAAACATGAAAGAGGTAAAGTCTCCATCTTTCTTTAAGGCTGCATAGTATTCCATGGTATACATGTACCACAATTTGCTAGTCCATTCGTGGGTTGATGGGCAATTGGGCTTCTTCCATGACTTAACAATTATGAATTGGGTTGCAATAAACATTCTGGTACAGATGTCTTTGTTATTTTGTGACTTTTGGTTTTCTAGGTATAAGCCTAGTAAAGGAATTATAGGCTTGAATGGCAGGTCTATTTGTAGGTCTCTAAGTATTCTCCAAACATCCTTCCAGAAGGAACGTATTAGTGGGCATTCCCACCAGCAGTGTAGGAGTGTGCCCTTTCCTCCACATCCACGCCAACATTTCTGGTTTTGGGATTTTGTTATGTGAAGCTACTCTTACTGGGGTTAGGTGATATCTCAAAGTAGTTTTGATTTGCATTTCTCTGATGATTAAGGATGATGAGCTTTTTTTCATTGGTATTTTTTTTTTTGAGTCAAAGTCTCAAGCTGTTGCCCTGGGTAGAGTGCCATGGCATCATAGCTCGCAGCACGTAGTCTCAAACTTGTCATCTCAAACTATCCACCCGCCTTGGCCTCCCCCCACCTCCAGAGTGCTAGAATTACAGGCATGAGCCACCACGCTCCACCAGTAGTTGGCTATTTTAAATTCCACATGAACTTTAAGGACAACCTGGGCTCAAATGATCCTCTTACCTCAGTTTTTCTATTTTTTTCAAGTCTTTCTTTCTTTCTCTTTCTTTCTTTCTTTCTTATTTTTGAGACAGTCTCACTTTGTAATCCTTGGTAGAGTGCCATGGCGTCATCACTCACAGCAACCACAAATGCTTGAGCTCAAGCTATTCTCTTAACTCAGCCTCCCTAGTAGTTGGGACTATAGGCAGCCACCACAATACCCTGGTGTTTTTTAGAGATGGGGTCTCGCATTTGCTCAGACTGGTCTCAACCTCTGAACTCAGGCAATCCACCCGTTTCAGCCTCCCAGCATCCTAGGATTATAGGTGTGAACCACCTTGTCTAGCCCAAGTTTTTCTGTTTTTAGTAGAGATGGGGTCTCACTTTTGCTCAGGTTGGTCTCAAACTCATCATCTCAATCCACCTGCCTTGGCCCCCAAAGTGCTAGGATTACAGGCATGAGGCACCTTACCTGGCACATAGTTGGCTATTTTAAATTGTACATGAACTTTGTGGACACCTTGCATGTTTACTATTCTGTATTCTTAAGTCTTGTAAAATGATCTTTTGTTTGAGCCAAAAGCTTTATTTTCCTGCCATGTGGTTCTTGTCCATAGTGGGATGGGCAAGATGTTGATAAAGAGGCCTTTGAAGAAGCTGACTTCCCACTTCAAGTCCAAATTGTAGTTGAGACCTTCACCTGGGGGGGCATCCCATATGCTTACATTGAGCAGATTAGCTGAGAACACACCAATCCCCTTTCTTCTGCCTGCCTTGATTTTTCTAATAATGTTAATAGGTTCCTTTCTTTCCTTAAAATAGTTACAGTCTTCTTTAAGTTAGAGTTCATGTCTCAAGTATCTTTACCTCTCTCCCTAAGTCCTTAGTGTAGTATTTTGAGCCTGTGCTATAATAATTTACTCTTTAAGAACTTTTTTAAAAACAACTTTCCCACATATTCTTTTTTTCCCAAGTGTTTTCCGTTTTTGCAGAAATATGGCCCAAGATTTTAATGTCTCCTGATTACTACTTGTACTTTCTCACTCATGAGTAGGAAGAACCAAAACTAATTTGGAAACGTATCCTAAATTCAGTTACATTCATTTTTATTTCAACTATATTTTCCCTCCATTGTTGGAATTTTGGTAGTATGAAGTATTATGGGCTCCAGAACAGCTACCGTATATACTCGAGTATATACGGTACTCTGTTCAAAGTGCTTAATTGAATCCATAGTATTGATGGGCTTTTTGTTTTCATCTATACAATAAAAATTATGTTTTTTGTGAATTTAAAAAAAATCCCATAATATATGAGGTCTGAAATTAAGTTTGTAAACTCATTCAAGAAAAAATGCTCCATACCTCATTGCTGAGTATCACTATAGTCACCTTTGAAGTACTCCTCTTGGGATACTATGCTCCAAGGCCAATGCCTCATCCACCCTTCAAAGCATTTTTTCTAGGATGACTTTTGTGAACTTAATTTTCAGACCTCATATGATGACAGCTCTGATGGGCATTCGTGCTGGCTTGGTGCAAAGGGAGTACTTTGAAGGTGACCATAGTGATATTTAGTAATGAGGCATGGAGCACTTTTTCTAGGATGAGTTTGCAAAGTTAATTGTTTGACCTTATATGTTGGTAAAATGGAAAATACAAAGGATAAGACTACACAGCTCTTCCACAGTTCCTTGAGATAGTCATTATTATTTCGTGTGTATGTTATTGCAGATGTGAGGATGTTTGAGACATCTAGCTCAGCAAGATGATTATGCTATTCTCATATTACCTGGCAACCTACATTTTTTCCTCTGGCACCTTTCTGTAACAATATGTAATTCCATAAATTATTTTTTATGCTTGTATGCTGTTTTATTGTGTTGATATATCATTTATTTTTATGCTTTTTTAAATTGGTTATCTGGGTCATTTTTAGTATTACGCTATTATAAAATGATTCAGTTATATGTTTGAACTAAATATTGGTTTATATACTTAAATTATTAAACAAATGATGTTAGGATAAATGAAGAACCACTTGAAGTGAAATTAAGTTTGATCCTTATCTCACTCAATGCCCCCAAACATTGTTTTTGATCCATCCATTGAATTTTTGTTTTGCCTTAAAGAAGGAGTTGTTTTAGTGTCTTCAGTAGTAATTTCCTGGAAGGAATGTCCTTTAAGGGTAACATATTATCTTTATTAGAGAATAAGCATATAATTTTTTAATGTTGGAGCTACATCTCAAAACTTAGTCTAGAATTCATTATTTAGCTCATATGTTGTTTTAGAAAATGATAGTTTATTAGCGAATATGATGATAAAAGGAATAGGAAAACAGAAAATTTGAGTAGTGTATCAGAATATTTAGCCGAGGCATATTATCTTTGATATACGCTTTATCCGTAGGAAAATGGATGTCTTCCTGAAGGTGATACGTTTTCTCAAGCTGAGCTGAGAAGTGAAGCAGTAAATGGGAACTTAGACTATGTTTTATCATTTTGTAAGTATGGAACGTGAGAAGTGAACTTGACAAGTGTTAGTCTGTGTTACTGTGGAGGCATGCCGGGCACTTCATGCAGTGAAAGCAAGGAAGTTTGTGTACATTTTGTTATTGCCAGACCGAGAAGATAGTTATGAGTTGAACTTGTGAATAAATTGAAAGTAATTTTAAAGTTGGAAGGACCTTGGATATAACATGATGTTACAGTGGAGGCAGGACTGAGGACCTTGAAGACTTAGGTCCTCTTTCTAATTCAGCCACTGATTATGTGACCTGGAATAAGTCTTCTAACAACTTTAATGAGATTCTACATCAGTTTCATAAATGGGTATAGTATCTATCTACCTTGCAGGGGTGGTTGTAAAAATCAGGTGAGTTTCTGTTTCTGGAAAGTGTTTTCTAAGCTAACTTGTAGTTTATTGTCAAGTTAAGTTACATGAAGCCATCCAAAGCAAATGTTTATTAAATATTTAAAAATGCTGATGTGCGGGAGGTGCCTATGGCTCAAAGGAGTAGGGCGCTGCCCTGTATGCCGGGGGTGGCAGGTTCAAACCCAGCCCCAGCCAAAAACTGCAAAAAAAAAAATGCTGATGTGCTTTGAATTCTTATCACATGGTCATTCATTGATGAATGAAGAAAGCTATAGAGAAGTTAAATGATTTGTACAATATTAGTGATTGGAGCCAAAAGCAAATTTTCTGAATTTATTTTTTCAGTACATTTTATTTTTAATAGGTATATAAGGTATTGCCAATTTTTAGAGCCTGTGGAAAATACACCATACTAAAAACATAGCACAGAAATACACCAATTTTTAGCTCCATAAAATGTTAAAAGTTAAACTCTGATTAACATATAATCAAATTGTATAGGTGGAAGCTTTGTAAAAACCAGGTTATTGGTATATGTTACTTGTGTACATGTAATTTAAAATAGTGCATTATAATGTTGTAAGGGAAAGGCAAAGTGTCCCATATGGAAAATGGTGACTGTTGAAGGTATAATCAAGTTGAAGGTTGGCTAGTAATGCTGGCTGTTATCTAAGTGTATTGATTTTGCCTTCCACTCTGTATAGTTTATAGATTTTCCATACTGACAAGATGAAAACAGAGAGGCATTAGCAGAGGAATCTGGGCTGGGAAGGTGCATACATGAGAGCTGCCTTTTCCTTTTATCATGCCATCCATTTCACTTCATTGTCAGCCTCTTGATTTTTCAGACGTATTTGTCTGACTTGTTTGTTGCTAAGGAAACCAGATGCTTTTTGTCAGCAGCCTTCCAGCTTGCTGAGATGTTTCTGGTCACCTTTTTAGTAAATAAAAACTTGATAATATTCCGTGAAATACTATTTTGAATAGTATAAAAATAAATTTCCAAGAGGCTATTTATTAAACATGAAAAAGAAGAAAAATTCCAGGAACGTGAAGACTAAAGAATATTTGCGCTTATTCCAGTCAGTACCTTCCTCCCCTCCCCTGATTTACAGGCCTTTGCAGAGCAGTTTGTTCTGTAATTGCTGGTATTTACTACACTGTTGGTTACTACCTTACAAGGCATGTTGGGTAGTTAAGAAAAGTAAATGGACTATCTTGATTAAGTTTTGGGGTAGTAGGAAACATTTTCCCACTACATGTTGATAGGCATGGAAATTAATTTGATCAGGCAAAGTTAAAACTACTGAGACGCCTGGGGTTGTGGCTGCTTTAAAATTCCTTGGGTCACTAATGGTCATTTTTGAATGATTTTCCTATTTTCAAATGTTGTAAAACCACTGAGGAACTTACGTTTTTTGTTCAAGGGATATAGCTAATCTTAAACAATTCTCTTTATGTGGGTTGGTTAATTTTTTATTTATATTTAAAGGAGTTGAACAAAAAAAAAAAATTTTTTTTTTTTTTTTTTGAAACTAAAGTCTCAAGCTATTGACCTGGGTAGAGTGCTATGGCATCACAGCACAGCAACCCCCAACTCTTGGGCTTGAGTGATTGATTCTCTTGCCTCAGCCTCCCAAGTAGCTGGCACTACAGGTACCAGCTACAACACCCGGCTATTTTGTTGTTGTTGTTACAGTTGTCATTGTTGTTTTAGCTGGCCCAGGCCGGGTTTGAACCCACCAGCCTAGGTGTATGTGGCTGGTGCCCTACCCTCTGAGCAACAAACACCACCAAGGAGTTAAACAAATCTTTTTTTTTTTTAACTTTATTTTTATTTATTTTTTATAGAGATAGAGTCTCACTTTATAGCCCTGTGGTAGAGTGCCATGGCATCACACAGCTCACAGCAACCTCCAGCTCCTGGGCTTAAGCGATTCTCTTGCCTCAGCCTCCCAAGTAGCTGGGACTACAGGCGCCCGCCACAGAGTTGAACAAATCTTAAAAATGACTCTGATTGGGCTGAATCAAAGGAGTAGGGCACCCCAGCCCCATATGTTGGAGGTGGTGGGTCCAAACCCAGCCCTGACCAAAATCTGCAAAAAAAAAAAAGACTCTGATTCCTTTTGAGTTTTTCAAAAAATTAAACCGGGTATCTTAATCTTCATCTAAACTATGCTTACTGTCTTCAGAATTTGCTTTTACTATGAATTTTTCTCTAATTGCATCTGTCTTTTATCATTCAGTAGCCACATTACATTTATAGTGAAAAGATTAACTCAGTGATTTATAACACGGTACTATTTTTAAACAATGGCAGGGAAAAGTATATCAGGAGACTCCTATTGTGATTCTATTTGTTGTTACATAGGGCAAAGGTTATTTGAAAAATCATTGTAAGGCCCGATTCTTACAAGTCTATCAGCCTTATAATGTTGAAGGTTGTAGAACCATTAAATGCCAAAGAGTAGTAGAGCAAATAAATAAATGCTCAAAAAAGTGAAATAAAGTCAACTCCACAACAGAAGCAAAGACCTATTTTATTATGTCTTCAGGTTGTCATTCTTGTGTGACTATAGGTCATTGATTAGAGTGGAAAATGAAATGAGAAAGTGTGGGCTTGGCACCCATAGCTCAGTGGTTAGGGCACCATGAGGCTGGTGGGTTCAAACCTGGCCTGGGCCAACTAAACAACAATGACAACTGCAACCAAAAAATAACCAGGCGTTGTGGCAGGCGCCTGTAGTCCCAGTTACTTGGGAGGCTGAGGCAAGAGAATAGCCTAAGCCCAAGAGTTAGAGGTTGCTGTGAGCTATGATGCCATGGCACTCTACTGAGGACAACATAGTGAGACTCTGTCTTAAAAAAAAAAAAGAAGAAATGAGAAAGTGTGAATGGTTCAGCAGAACCCAACACACCTCTCAGAAAAGAATGTTTCTCCTCATCTACTATCTTTAAAGGATGAATGTACTACAGGGTATTACAGTCTCTTATCTTTTTGCCAAGGTTCAAAAACTTAGCCTCAGTATGTGTATCAGGCAGACTCTGAGGATGCTGGTATGTTAGTAATTGCTGTTTATAGGAAATAATATTTATAAACTCATTATAAATATTACATATACTGTATATTTATGAAGTGAAATAAATATGCATTAAAGGCTGCTTATTGCAAACATTTATCACCATATTATCTATGAAAATATTTTCATTGTTTTGGCTCAGCGCCTGTGGCTCAAGCGGCTAAGGTGCCAGCCACATGCATCAGAGCTGGCAGGTTCAAAACCAGCCAGGGCCTGGCAAACAACAATGACAACTGCAACCAAAAAATGGCCAGGAATTGTGGCAGGCGCCTGTAGTCCCAGTTACTTGGGAGGCTCAGGCAAGAGAATTGCTTAAGCCCAAGGAGTTGGAGGTTGCTGTGAGCTATGATGTCACAGCACTCTACCCAGGGCGACAGCTTGAGGCCCTGTCTCAAAAAAAAGAAAGAGAATATTTTCATTTTTTGAATAAAAATTTCAAAATGAAAACTAAAATGTATAAGGTGATATTGTAGGGTTTTTTGGTCTGAGATTTAATAATGGTTGTTTTCTTTTGCAGTGGAATCAAATACATTGCCTTTCTCATTTAATTCTTTTAGAAGCAGCCTAATTCTAGGCTTTAAGAGGTAAGATGACTAACTTAAATGTTCTTTACCTAAATATGGACTGATTTATCTTGTCTTTTTGACTTATTGCATGAGGAAAAATATATATATTCTTATTTTCCAAAATACTTCTGGTATACCTGAAATAACCTTATCTGGTTTATTCTTCCTTTTAAGTAGTTAAATTAAGTTTAGGCAGCCTTTGTGTCATCTTTTTCACAAAATATACACAGATTTGGTAAAGATCCTATTTCTAAGGAGAAAGTGCTGTTTGAGGTATAGAAAAATTTGCATGTATATTCATTTTATTCTTTGAGAATTTGATTACAAGAGGACTTATTCATTATTGTATTATTCTCCTCTGTGTGCTTAGGGAATGTTAATGCCTTTACCCTTGTGATTTTCTTAGTATATGTGCTGCTGAAGCGAGCATGCTTGTAATTTTCTTATTTTCAAAATATTTAAACATTAAGAAAAGTTAAAAGAATAGTAAAAGGACCACCTATATGCCTTTTACCTAAATTCATTAATTTGTTACTATTTTGTCATATTTACTTACATTCTTTTTTTTTTTTTTTTTTTTTTTTTTTGAGACAGTCTCACTATGTTGCCTAGCCCACAGCAACCTCGAGCTCCTGGGCTTAAGCAAGCAATTCTCTTGCTTCAGCCTCCCAAGTAGCTGGGACTACAGGCGCCCACCACAACACCTGGCTATTTTTTTTGTTACTGTTGTTTAGCAGGCCTGGGCCGGGTTCGAACCTGCCAGTCCTCCTGCATGTGGCTGTGCCCTAACCACTGAGCTATGGGCACTGAGCCTACTTACATTCTTACACACTTCTTGGTCACCCAGGGTGGAGTGCAGTAGAGTCGTCAGAGTTCACTGCAACCTCAAACTGCTAGGCTTGAGTGATTCTCCCACCGCAGCCTCCAGAGTACCTGGGACTACAGGCCTGTACTCACCAAGCCCAACTAATTTTTTTTTTTTTTTTTTTGAGGGACAAGGTCTCACTATGTTGCTCAGGCTCAACTTCTGGCCTCAAGGGATCCTCCCACTTTCCAAAGTGCTGGGTTACAGGTGCAAGTCACTGTGCCCAGCATCACTCACGCTCTACATGCAAAGTGTGTGTGTGTATACTCAGACATGTGATGTGCATTTTTTTTTAATAAACTTGAAATTGTAGACATGGCACTGAATCTTCTAGCATATATCTCTTAGGGATAAAGTTATCATCTATATAATCATAATATCAATATCACTTACAAAATATAACAACAGGATCGTCTTGTGGCTCAGTGGGTAGGGTGCTAGCCCCGTGGGTAGGGCGCCGGCCCCATGTACCAAGGGTGGTGGGTTCGTACCTAACCCCGGCCAAACTGCAACAAAAAAATAGCTGGGAGTTGTGGCAGGCGCCTGTAGTCCCAGCTACTGAGGAAGCTGATGCAAGAGAATCGCCTAAGCCCAGGAGCTGGAGGTTACTGTGAGCTGTGATATCACCATACTCTCTCATAGAGTGAGACTCTTTTTAAAAAAAAAAAAAAAAAAAAAAAAAAAAAAAAATATATATATATATATATATATATATATAAAACAACAACAAAAAATAACCCCATGTTATCAGCTGATGATACACATAGTTCATATTCAGATTTTCACAGTTGCCACAATTTCTCAAGTTCATGCACTGCATTTGATTGCTTTAATCTCTTAATCCAATATAGTTCCTTTAACTTTTTTATTTTTTTGTGATCCTGGTTTTTTTGGTTTGTTTCTTTGTTGCTGTTAAAGAGCCCATGCTAGTTTCCTACATTTTGCATTTGTCTGATTTTTCTTCTCATAATGAAACTCAGATTAAACATTTTTAGCAAGACTACTTCAGAGGTTATGGGCACTTCTTACTGTATCACATGAAGGAATATAAAGTCAGGTGTTAGACATTGATGTCAGCAGGTAAGTTTGATCACTTTGTACAGTGAGGGTTTCCACATCCCCTCTTTGCAAAGGAAGCTCTTCCCCTTTGTAATTGGTAAGAATTTTGGGTAGTGATACTTTAAGATAATGTATCTATCCTGTTTTCCCAGAACCAAAAGGTTTTAGCAGTTATTGGTAATCCTTGTTGAATCAGTTATTAATATTGGTGGCTGCAAAAAGGATGAGTTTCCAGTTGTATTATTCCTTCTGTATTTATGTTAATAAGGTCTGATTCCTCAGTAATGTCTATGCTATTCAGTGGTGAGCACAGCGGGGTTTGCCATAGCCTTCATTGTAGGCAAGAAGAGTTAGAAAAGTAGGTGTGATTTAGGTTGCTGCCTTTCCTTTAGCCAGTGAAATTCTAATCTTTTTGGTAATAATTCTGTGTATTTAAAAGAATTAAAAAGACAATGTTCACACCTTTAAAAATAAAAATTGAGAGGTATAGAATACATAATCAAATAGAGAACATGATCATACATTTTTCTTCCTTCATAAACATACAGAGTTAGAAATGGTAGATGTTATGATGCCTTTGTGTACTGATTCTGTCATCTCTGTCATTCCTGGGTTTATTTCTTGAGATTAGTTTTTCTCCTCATTATGAGTTTTGAGTCATCCTTTTCTGCTTCTTAGAAGGTTTGCTTTTGGATGTCAGACTTGGTGGTAGATACTGAATTTTTTGGTATTCCTTTTGATATTTTTGAGCTTTGTTCTGAGACAGTTGAGTTGCTTGGAAGCATTTCTCTCAGTGCCTGTCTTTATGATTTGCTAGGCAGGACGAGAACAGCCTTTAGGATTTCTGCTGAATTAGTTGATGGCCTGTACATTTTAGGTTTTTGGGAATGTGAACTATTCCAACCTTTGTATAAAGGTTGTTCTACCTGGGTTCCCAACCTTTATACAAAGCACTGTACCCTGTTCTCATTCAGAGAATGAGCCAGTGAGACAGTGTTTCTCCACATACTTGTTGCTCATCAGCTCTCAGCTAAAAAGACTGAGGGCAATTCTGTCCAGATTTCCAGCTCTCCCTCTAAGGCACTGTGCTCTGTGAATTCAGACTATTTTGGCCTCTGAATTCTCAACCCAGGTCATCACTGGGTTCTAGGTTCTTTCTTCTTGTATTGAGGCCTAGAAATTCTCAGATAAAAAACTGGGGTAAGTATTTGTTTCTTGTTATTTGTGTCCCTTCCTTCGGGTATCACTATTTTCTATTGCCTGTTGTCTAATGTCTGAAACCACTGTTTCTGGTTTCTTACTTGTTTAAGATAAATACAGTTCCTATTGTAGTCTGTCATTGCTGGGAAGTGGGAAAGTTTAGAATTTTTTCATAAAATAAATGGTAAAGTGGTATGTCAGGAGTCTCCAAGATGATCCTTAATTTCACAGGATTTGGCAAGTACTCAGCCTGTAGTTGTACTCATGGCTAAGCTTTTATACAGGGTACAAAGCAATACCAGCAAAGGGAAAAGGCACACACTGGAACCCAGAAGCAAGGTTCCAAGAGTCCTCCCCTAGTGGACTCATAGGACATGCTTTTTTCTTTGTTTCTTTCTATCTTTTTTTTTTTTTTTTTTTTTGCAGTTTGGCTGGGGCCAGGTTCGAACCTGCCAAGCTTGGTATATGCGGCTGGCACCCTACTCACTGAGCCACAGGCGCCGGCCAATAGGACATGCTTAATTCCTCCAGCAGTGAGTTCTGATAACACATGAAATGTGTATAAGGGAAGCTCACCTTAGCCCGGGAATCTGAGGTTTTTATTGAATCAGCCATGTAGGTACCTTCCACTTAGCATGCACCAAAATTGCAGACTCCTAGAAGGAAAAAATTTCTTCCCCTGATCCTTCTGTATTGTTTCTCTGTATAGAAGCATTGAAAGGGAATGGTGAAAACCCTCCTGAAATCTGAGTTCCCAATGACAGCCAAATAAGCAGACCTTTCTAAGAGCAGCAGTCTCAGGTCTGCAGTGTTAACTCATTTCTCACAGATGATGAGAGCTGAATGAAGGCTTTGGCAGTGGAAGTAATAAGACATGTAGACTTGGCCCTGCAACTCATGCCTGGGATCATAACACTGAGGGAGGCCAAGTCAGGAGGATCTCTTAAGGTTAGGAGTTTGAAACCAGTGTGAACAAGAGTGAGACTCCATCTCTCCTAAAAATAGAAAAATTAACTGGGTGTTGTGGCAGGTGCCTGGGTGCCAGCTACTTGGGCGGGTGAGGCAGGAGGATTGCTTGAACCCAGTCTGGGGCAACAGAGTAAGACTCTCTCTCTCTCTCTCTCTCAAAAAAAAAAAAAAAAAAGCCTTGCATGAGTCTTTCTATATTTTTCTCTATGAAAACAGACACCTACAAAAGGCATTTAAAGTTTTTTTCTCCCCGAAAACAAAATGTGATACAGTCTTTAGTCTTCATTTTTCACTTAACAATACTGCCTGGATACCCTCTTGTTTCATTGGTACAAATCTAATTGCTTTAATACCTGGAGAGAAGATGGCATGGTACAGGGTATACCATAATTTCTCAATCACTCCCTTATTGATGGACTCAGATTGTTAATAAATTTTTGCCACGACCAAAAAATCCAAAGTGCTGCATTAAATATTAAGTATATATATTTGCATACTAGTTTTTCTCTCCTTAATGGCTAGAACATAAGATAGTGATTTCTATTTCAAAGGGTATGTGTATTCTTTAATAGTGATGGTCATGTTATTTTCCAAAAGCAGCTGTTATTAGCTCATATTTAGACTGGCAATTCACACTTCTGGAATATGGAAGTACTCCTTTGCCTGCAAAATTGTAGGTCCTGGACATAATGCTTTTTGATTTTGGCTTAGCTGATACATGATAAATGTCTCTCAATGAATGTTTTATAATTTTCATCTTTCTAACTATCAAGCAGCATTAGAACACATATTCATAAGCTTATTGGGCATTTAAAAAAATTAATTTGTAAGGTAGTATATGTTAGGGATATTTATTTTTAAAGTTATAAGCATTCACCAATGGGCAACCAACCAAGTTTTTTCTTTTTAAACCTTGTAAAGAGCTGAGAGGGAAATCTTAAGGGAAGGATCCTGGGGAGTTAGTTACTGAAGGGGATCAGTGAAGGAAAAGGAGAAGAGATAGAGTCTCAAAGCCATAGAAGGTTTTTTGTTTTGACTTTTTGAATTTTGTTTTAAAATTTTTTTCAAGTGACACATCATATGCATATTCATGTTGTACATGTGGTGTTTCGATAGATACAGTGTATAGTGATCAGGTGAGGACAATGAACATATCCAGCATCTTAAACGTTTCTCACAGAAGTTTTAAGAAAGGAAAGTGTAGGCTCTCGGTGCCTGTGGCTCAAGCGGCTATAGCGCCAGCCACATACAGCTGAGCTTGCAGGTTGGAATCCAGCCCAGGCCTGCCAAAACAGCAATGATGGCTGCAACCAAAAAATAGCCGGGCGTTGTAGTGGGTGCCTGTAGTCCCAGCTACTTGGGAGGCAGAGGCAGGAGAATCGCTTGAGCCCAGGAGTTGGAGGTTGCTGTGAGCTGTGATGCTACAGCACTCTACCCAGGGTGACCGCTTGAGGCTCTTTATAAAAAAAAAAAAAAAAAAAAAAAAAAAGGAGAGTGTAGTCAGTATTATAAGTTATAGGTATATGGAAGATGGGCCTGAAGAAAGAGGGTGTTTGCTGTGGTCTTTGAGAAAAGCGTTTTGATAGTACTGTCGTGAAGGAAACCCAGACTGGAAGCTGAGAAGTTCTTGGTGCTTTGTTTTGTTTTTTTTTTAGTGAATTATATGACTGAATTTATCTTCTTTCAGAGTATCTTTGAATTTTCATTTGAATCGGTACATTGAGAATATTGGAAAATGAATTACCTTATGTTTATGTGACACCAGGCTAAGTGATATGCTTTGCTTCTCTCCAGACTTAAATCCTCTTTGGTCATTTTCCTACTTGTTAGTTCCTAAGATGTTTAATTGGTTCCTGGGTTTTAAAGTAGCTACATGATGATACAGTTTTGAAATGTGGTTCACAAAGGGCCACTACCCAGGAACCTTTAGTGTTTGTTTGCACAGTTGCAAATTCATTTTTGTTCTTGCCATAGTCTTAGTAAAAACAAGTTTTAACTAATCCCTTCAAATATGTAGGCTCTAAAACTGTATTTTGTTGATTAATTTTTCCTGTTGTAGATACTGAAAAATATTAGGCTTTGCTAACTTGGCATTATTTATAAGAATATGTGCAAAATTTAAAGCTTTTGTATGACTAGAAGTGATTTTTTCCCCCCTTCTACCTCCCAAACTACTAAATATTCAAAATGTAATCGATGTAATTACAATCCATTACCCCAGCATTAATGGAGCCAAGCTATTCTTTTGTTTGATGTCAAGTCAAATAGTATATATATTTTAAAATCCCTTTGACGGTACATTCAGTATAGTTATTGAAACCGTCACGTCTTGTGCTCTTCACAGTCCTGTTGCACGATAGCAACTTTAGAATTGGCTAAGTAGGTAGGAGAAAACTGGAGTACTGATTGACATTGAATCACAGGTCAATTGTGTCCTTGCCAATAAGAGTTAATTACCTGCAACTCTTATAATTATTAGCACGCAAGAGATTCACCGAAAGCTACTCCTTGCCAAAAATAATGATTCAGAGTTAGTCAGAGATCTAAGACTTCAAAGAATATTACAATTAGATATCCTAGTCGCTTTAGGTAAACCTGGAGAAAATTTGGATATACCCTGTGTATCCATTGGAATACATTATTGGAATACAAATTTTGGAACAGTTACCTACCTTTAGTAAAACCTGCCTAAAAGAGAGGTAGGTAAGAAGCAGTAGTTTCTAGCATGTGGACTGCAACCTGTTTTGGCCCACATTTATTTTTTAAGCTACCCCACAACAGTTTTGGAAAACAGTTTTCTTCATCTTTTGGGAATAGTATTTAAGTGGCAAGCCAGTATTTCTGTAAATAGATAAGCTCATGAATTAGTAGCTGAACACTATCATGATAAAGTACAATGCCTTCCTGGAGTTTTCCCTTTTATAAATTGTTAACATATATAGGCAAAGTCACCTGTAGAAAAACTATTTAAATTCTCTACTGCTTACTGAGGGTGAGATTATTGAAAATCATTAGTTCATTTTTACTTTTAAACTTTTTAAAGATGGCTAATTATATGGGCATTGTAAAGGGCTTTTAGATCTAATAAGTTAGTGAAAAATTAAGGGTGAGATGCTGTTTAGTATGATTAAATAAGACTTTTCTTTCCTTCTAACTATACCAGTAGTTGACGTTCAAATGAGAGAAAGGGCAGGATGCATTTTATGTATTACTGAAATTCCACTACTGGGAATATTGAGTCACTTTTAAGAGACAAAGTAGCCCTGATACTAGGTCAGAATTTGGCTGTGAATATAAATACACCTAAAAGAGAAATGCCTCACACTTTGCTTGGAGGCATATAAGCCTTTGTAAGTACATGGAAACTCAGTTCTGTGATGAACAGAGATTTTCTGACCCAGTGGCAATTATTTGTTTGAACTTGGCAAGTAGGGGGTCTGTACTGTTGAAGTGCTGTTGCCTCTTCCATGTTGGGGAAAAAACCCAAGTTTTTTTTTTTGTTTGTTGTTTTTTTTTTTGTTTGAGACATAGTCTCACTTTGTTACCCTTGGTAGAGCGCAGTGACATCACAGTTCACAGCAACCTCAACCTTGGGCTCATGTGATTCTCTTCCCTCCGCCTCCCAAGTAGCTGGGACTACAGGTGCCCGCCACAACTCAGGGCTATATTTTAGAGATGGGGTCTCACTCTGGCTCAGATTGGTCTCGAACTTGTGAGCTCAGTCAGTCCACTTGCCTGGGCCTCCCAAGTGCTAGGATTACAGGTGTGAGCCACTGTGCCCAGCTCAAAAACCCAGGTTTTTGATCCTGAAGCTCATAGGGCCAAACTAGGCCAAATAGCCCTATTGCAGTCACCAAGTTTAATGTCAGATTTTAAGATCCTCTTTTTCAGTGAGTAAGGCTCCTGACCGCTCCAGAATTGAGTACTAGAATTGTGTGTTTGCTCTTAATTGCTTACTAATCATTATTGAAAAGGAGCTGGGGGTTCAGGCAGAAGAAGTAATGAGGATGTTATCAGTTAGTGGCTTTCAGATGTCTGTGTCTTATGTATTCTATTGTTGTTTTCTGTTGGTGATTTGAACTTCATTTCTGTCTTCATACACGTAAGCTGAGCTCCTTGCTAGATAGCCACAGCATCCACTGTGCTTATTTTCCTTGCTTGACACCATATTCTTTTTTGTTGTTTTGTTTGGTATACAAATGGGTTGTCACTATGTTGCCCATGTGCGCCTTGACCTGGGCTCAAATGCTCCTCCTAACTCAGCCTTCTGAGTGGCTAAAACTACAGGCGCACACCACTGCTCTCAGTATTTGACACTATACATATATATATATATATATATTTTTTTTTTTTTTTTTTTTTTTTGAGACAGTCTAATTTTATTTCCCTCAGTATAGAGCTGTGGCGTCACCTCAAACTCTTGGGCTAAAGCAGTTCTCCTGCTTCAGCCTCCCAAGTAGCTGGGACTACAGGCGCCCACCCCAACGCCCAGCTATTTATTTTTGTTGCAGTTGTCATTGTTGTTTAGCTGGCCCGGGTCGGGTTTGAGCCTGAGCCCGCCTGCCTCAGTGTATGTGGTCAGTGCCCTAACCACTGAGCTACGGACACTGAGCCACGACACTATGTTCTTGATGCTATTCTGTTTCACATTGGAGGAGAGAAAGTTGAATATGTCTCATTCAACTTTGTCTTAAATGCTATGTGAAATAAAGTATTTTGTGATTTTTTTTTTTTTAAACCACAATTTCATAGGCAATACAGGTCAAATACAATTGTGTTTGTGTGAGTTCTTAAAGATAACGCAGAATGTTTTATAAAAAGAAGCAAATTTGGGGAAGGATTGAAAGGGATTGGGAAGCATATATGTATATACCAAAGGCAAATTGAAGAGAGGATCAGTTGATAAAGTTTCAAACTGGGAAGACGGTAAGCTTTTAGATGGAGCTCATTTAACTCAAGGTTCTACATTTTATTTATGTTTTATATGCTGTGTGATCATGGCAAGTTAATTAACATTTGACTGTCCATTTTTTAGTATATACAATGGAAATATCTAAGTGGCTCTGATACTTTGTCAATGCTATGAAATGTGTCTTTTTATAGTAGGCCCTATCTCTGTCTCTAAAGAAGCTTTGAAAAGTTCTGAAAGGATTGTTTACAAATAGGGTAGAATTTTTGTAAGTTGACTACCCAAGGGACTGTAATAAACTGATGAACATATGGAGGTTGTCAACATAGGAAACTAGGCCTGCTGTACTGACACATATCTGGTCTATGAAAATTAGGTTAAAGAGGTGGTCAGTGTAGGGAGATGGTCTGCTATGGAGGGTCTACTGTATTTTCATTTCCAGACCGTTCGTGCGGTGCTAACATTGCTATATGAAATTTATAAAAATATTGTTAGAGTTGCCCAGATTTTGTAGACTCTTCCATCTATGATAGGGGTAGAATGTCAAGGTTCCTTCATGATTTGGCAACATTTTTCTTTCAAATTCTGTTATCTACTTGAAAAACCTCGCTTAAAAGCTGCAAACAGCCCTTGCAGGAGATGGTTTCTTCAAACCTGTTATTCAAACAGGAAGAAAGGTGTAAATGAAATTTGATATAAAGCAAACAATTATCTTCTCAAGTCTGTTTCCTTAAAACCTCTTTTGGTTGTGGGCAGACAAGAAGGCAAGAATTAATTTAATTTATCCAAGGCTTGTAGCCAAACTGCTTGGGTTCAAAATGGCTCCACTGTTTTATTAGTGGTCAGAACTTGGGACTTTTATTTTTAATTTTTTAATTGTGAACTATATTATACATAAAGGAGTGTTAAAGTTTTAGAGGAGCATCTAAAACTTAAATGTACTGTATAAAAAAGGAAACAAATACCTCTTACCTTCCCCTGAGACTAAGAAATGGAATATCAGTGGTACCTAAAAAGCCTTTTTATCCTTTTTAGCGTTTCTCCCTTATATTCAGATTCCAGTTCTGGGATAAATGTTAGGTGTCGTTTCTTTTCAATTTTCTCTAGTACTTAAAGTTCTTCAGTGTTTGTTTTTTGTGGCATTAACATTTTTGGAGTCTACTGGCGTAGTCCTCATGATGGTTCTCCCCCGTCCCCCCAGCCCCATTAGCTTCATGTTATGTATCCCACACTGGAATACCACAGTGACAGTCTGTTTCCTTCAGAAGTTATCAGTATATGCTAAAGGTGTGTTAGTTTTGATCATCCAGTCAAGGTGTTCCATTTCTTTTTTATGTAGTTACAGTTTTTCCCATTACAAGTAACAAGCAGCCTGTGGGCAGTCACTTTGAGACCATGCAAATATCCTGCTCCATCAAACTTGAACTCCAAATGTAGGGGTTGTTCTTTAATTATTCTTACCTACATTGGTCTTTATTTTGAAGATTCAGATAGGTGAGGGCCAACCATTCTCAATTACCTTGTCCTGAAAATTTAAATTCATTTTGCAAATATTTATATGTTTATTTAAGAGTTTGATCTGAAGATATTATATAAAATAATAGTGCAATTTACCTTAAAATGTTTTGTAAATCTCTGGGTTCATTTTCAATCCTTTGCTGCCCTCTGCAGGTCTATGAATATAAATCTTTGGAGCAAGGTAAGTGTTCTTAATATTGCAAATCATAAGGTGGTGTATAAAAAACTAAAAACAAAAGTTCTAATAGCATCACACGTTTAGGATATACTATCATAAGTTTATGAATTTAGAATCTTGAAATTGGTAGTTTTTAAAAAGCATGACATTTCTTCTTGAAGCAGTCCTTGACTTAGTCCTAAATTCTTAATAAGGTGATTAACTTTTCCAAATGAAAGCTGTTAGTTATTATAGTGACATTTCACCATACAAATTTAATAATCAGTTTTCTTAATGTATATGTGTTTATAGATATGAATGATGCATAGACCAAGTTTATACTCTTACCTTTTTAAGAAATTAACTGTTTTTAAGCAGAAAGTACAATTATAGTGAATTGTATGAAAGATTTTTAACTTAATAAAATCATAATGTACATTTATCACCTGGAATCCCCAATTAAAGTATTTTTTAAATGTTAATTTCTATTTCTAGTATTACTTGAACTGCCATTTGAACTAGATAGTCAATTCTAATATATAGTTGGAATACTTATGTCTGGAAATAATTATTTTTTTGATTAGAGATATTTTTATTATTTATTCATTAAATGTACTTTTGTCCAAAGTTTGGTATGAAATGTGACTGTCTTATATCTAATGCGCAGCTACAACTTCTGGTAGAATTTATTGTCTTCTGTGTTGTATTTTTTTATTTATTTAATTTAATTTTTTTCCCCAAAAGTACATGTTAGATTCAGCTACATGTGTATTTTTTTAAAGAACATTTGTAGGTGAGGATTGCTTTGTTTTGCTTTTCTTTCTTTCCTTTTTTTTTTTTTTGCAGTTTTTGGCCGGGGCTGGGTTTGAACCCGCCACCTCCGGCATATGGGACCAGCGCCCTACTCTTTTGAGCCATAGGCACCACCTGTTTTGCTTTTCTTTTGAATAATTCTTGTTTCTACTTTAGATGCCTTTTGAATTGCCATTAACTGCAATCTGATTTTCATGGTAGCATATGATCAGTTTTGTGTACTTTTCCACAGTAGCAAATAAATAGTAGAAATTACTGCAGTATGAGTTGTTAACACTTACACCAGACACTATTTTAAGAGCAAATAAGCATAGTTGTAGAATACACATAAAGTATTTCAGAATTCCTAACCTTTATCACTTTGGACAAATATGTTTTTCTGTTCTTATTATCTTCAGCCTAAGGATACACAGTCAAATACTGTATTTAAAGTTATAAGTCAGTATGTAAGTTGTGTAATCGTTTTTAATACAAGATAAATTTGAATTTTTTAAGTTAAAGTTTTGCTGTTAGATTTAATTTTGAAAAATAAGTGTTATGTATGTCTTAGTGTTTGTGAATTCAATTGGTAAGAATCCATGAGAACAAACACGTTAGATCTTTTGACCTTTTTGATTTAGAGCCATAAAATGAATGGAAAATTGTCAATGAAATAACTAAAAAACAGGTTATTTAGTGGTTTGATGGTTCAAGATATTTTGCATTATTATTTCAGAAAAGCTTTATTTAAATGGCGGAAACTTGTACATGTTCAGCAAGACCAAAAACAATATTATGGGAAGTAATGTTGGTTGATAATTCCTATCAGCTACTTTAAATTTATAACAGTTAATTTAAAGTAACGTTTACATATTACTTTATAAATCAATTTAGAAGCTTTCTTTGTAACATTTCAGAAAACACTGCAGTTTTCCTTCAACATGGTTTTGTTTTTGTTTTTAAAAGAGAAACCTATTGTTTAAAAACAAAATAATCTCCTTGGTGGGTGGGGGTGTTGTTGAATCACTGTGATATAGAGTATCTTATTGGGAAGAGGCTTTATTATTTCAAGAATTCAATTTCAGGTTGTATTTGTTCTTGTTTGCGTCTCTTGCTGCAATGCACAAATTTTCTGTCTTACCAGATAACAGAATTGTTGTACAAGGATGGACGTTATTGCCAGGAACATCCAGGACCAACAGGTAGTGTTTCAATTTCGATGATTGTAACTTATCCACAAATCCATTCTTCTGTGTAATGATGGGCTAGAAGGATTATAGCAGTAAACATTTATTTTTGAAAGTGAAATTTGAAAACATTTGGTTATAAATGTTGACACTGATAACCACAACATGTTGAGATCTGAGATAGTTGCTTTTATTACTATTTTTTCAAGGCATGGTTGGGAAGCTTTTTCTTTTCAAATATTGAGGAACTGTTTCTTACAGCACCTTTGGAAATAGTCTTCAAAATCAGTGATTCTTAGTATTTATGTGGTTTTAGTGTTTTTGATATGTAGTTAATTTTAAATATACAAAGTAGGAAAATAGTCTTGTAGTTTTTCCCACTTAAATTTAGTTTATTACCCAAAATGTTTTATTTTGACATTTAAGGATTTTTATTTTTCATGTAATGAGGCTTAGAATATGTAGTTTTCTATAAGAAGTAAGTACCCTTTCAGAAAGTTCAAATTTTTTATCCTAGGTATTAACACATGGCCCTATATATTTTATGCTTGAATGCATAGGAAAATTACTGTTGTTACAAAACATCTTTGTTAACCTTGGTTTTTTTCATTGGCTAATAGGTAGCTCTTCACAGGATTACTGTATCTGCTTATTAAAATTATTTAACTTTCTATACTCCACCTTTAAAAATTCTTTCTAACCTTATGTGCTTCTCTAAATATTGTCCACAAAAAACTAGTATAGAAATGTGTACAAGACATTTATTTATTCTTACTACTTGCAATTTGGACAGGAGAGGGGTAAGGCCTTGGGCAGGACCACTTCTGTCACAGAGCGGTAGAAAAAAAATAGACTGAAGTAAGATTCAGTACTGAAAAGCTGTCACTTGGTCTGAAAATAATTAATATTCCTTTCACTCACCAGTTAGATGTGTGCTCCCAAACCACATAATCTCTATGCCTCAGTGATCATTGTTGCCATTTCAGAGCCTCTCATCAGGGTGACATCTCACACCAAAATGATTTCTTATAAATTAATCTTGATAACATGACAGTCTCGGTAATTTTAGTGGAATGCTTTCTCTTGTTTTTTTCCACAGAAGCTGTTGGCTATTTTCTTTATAACTTGATTGACAGCATGAGTGACTCAGAGGTACAGGCCAAGGAGGAGCATTTGAGACAATACTTCCATCAGCTAAAGGAGATGGTACCATTTCATTTTTTGCTATATAATGCCTGTCCTGCCTGACATGTATCTATTAGATTTGAAATTGCTGCTTTTAAGTACAACCAGACCACTTCTCAATGACATGCAAGAGTTGGAGACTTAAATTATGTCTGAGATAATTTCTGTTAGACAAATTTCAGTTTAGTTGTCTAAAAAACTCAGGGGTGTCCCCCTCCCCCCGCTTTTCTTCTCACAGAATGTGAAAATTCCTGAAAATATCTACAGAGGCATTCGTAATCTACTGGATAGCTACCATGTTCCTGAATTAATTAAGGTGTGTGTGAAATAGTAATCAGCTTTATAAAATGGGTAATTTATATATAAAAGCATGTTGAAATTTTATTTAAATATAATGCTTTTGATCAAAAAATGATATTTCTGTGACAACCAATAAAACAAAGCTTCTCATTGATAGTAAATGCTATTTATATATTGAAGAATACATTTAAAACATTAATTATAATGATTAATAAAGTATAAATAAAATTAATGCATAATTTTGAAAAGATGGAAAAGTAGCATTAAAATGAGGTGAGACTTCCAAAATTTTATTTTGAAATTCACTAATATATTTTCCCATGTTTTCTAATTGTATGATAATTTAAATCCCAATTTTAGGATATTAATGTGTTGGTTGACAGAGAGAAGATAGACTATCGAAAAGTAAGTAGACTTTTGAAGTGGATTCTAAATGCTAAAATAACCATATTTAATGATAATTCTAGCCTGTGTCTTTATAAAAGCAGTGGTTCCTAACATTTTTATCGTCTTTATACCATTAAGAAGTTGGTAAAAACCCATCTCAGAAAAATTGGCACATCTAACAAATTTGCGTATAGTCTCAGGAGGTTCGTAAACCCCTTGAGTCTGCACATGGAACCCCCAACTAATATTCCTGGTAGCATAGATGACATTTAGGAAAGCAGAAAGTAAAGTCAGTTTAAAGGGAAGAATAAAAAGGCATGCATTTTCTTTTTTTAGTGAACTTTTTTCCTCTTTTTTTCTTTCTATAGACTATGCAACTTAAAACATCTGATTTGGAGTCTACACTTGAAAAACTAAAAGCTGAAAATCAACCTATAGGAGATGTCTTAAAGCAACTCATATTAATGCTTTGTTCAGAAGAGGTAATATTTGTTTAAATATTTTAATATGTTATTAAGGTAAAAATTTCTTTATAGATAACAGTAAGCAAAATCAAAAATAGTATTTATTATTTTTACAATTGATTATTTTATGTCATGCATGTAAAGAATGCAATTAAATGAAAGGTTAACTAATTTCAGCTACACCTTGAATGGCATGTTTTCGGGTTGCTGTAGTTTGTTTACAATAATCTGCAAAGTGAATGATAGTAACAACCGTGATAGGTTTATCATACATGCCAAATGTCCTTTCAAGCCATGGCTCCGGTCTCTTCTATCTAGATTGTCAAGCAACTGATACATGCAGTAGTCATTTGCAAGTCAAATATTACTAGGTTGTTAATGCAGGGATTGAAATTCCATTTTCCTGCTGGAAAAAAGCTTTTTCTGAGATAAAGGGTCTCTTGCCTTTTTTCAGCAGGCGTCCAGCTGTACTTTGTGTTCATTTTAGTGTGTGTCTGCAATTTGGGGATGTCACTATAGACTTTTTTTCAGTTTCTAGTTCAATGTGATTTGGTCATAAGCCTGTGGTTTTAGGGGAAAAAATGTTATAATTAACCCTGAGATTGTAATACGATACTGTTAAATTTCTAAAATATTTCTTCACATTACTTGGACACTAAACTAGACTGAGGAAACTTTTCAGTGATACATAGTTCTGTGTTTGGAAATTGCACTGTGAGTAGGGGTCGATTTGGGAATTATTTGATCTTTAAGTCTATTTTTTAATAATACCATACCAAAACCTAAAACAACAAACTTGGTATAAATACTGTTCTCTTTTCTATTACAAATAACTCATCTTTTAACCTTTACATATATATCTGACTTGTCTACTGTTTAAAAGGTGAATGAAAATACCAAAGGACAGAGTCAATTGATAATATGAAACAATTTATTTTAAAAGTACTGTTAACTTTTTCTGAACACTAAACATTAAAACTAAATTTCTGACATTTTCACCTTTACATTGGTCACTTCTTTCTTCTCTTTTATTTTAGAATATGGAAAAAGCCCTTGAATTGAAAGCAAAATATGAATCGGACATGGTTATTGGTGGCTATGCAGCTTTAATAAATTTGTGTTGTCGACATGATAATGCAGAAGCAGCACTGAACTTGAAACAAGAATTGTGAGTACCTTGCCACTGAAACAAGTCGTCAACATTTATTCTGAAATATAGCCATTTGCTAGCTTACCTAGATTCAATATTACTCTCTTACATAATGTGATTTTTAAAAATTCTTGTGTTGTCAGTGTTTCTGAAATTTCATAGTATATCTTTGATTAATTGTGGCTTATTTTCATCGGGGTGTCTTTGTTTAGTGTGATAAAGACCTCTAGTCCTTAAAGCTAAGTTTTTTTCCATTAATTATACATTTGCATATCACAACAGTGGTGATGGAAACTGTTACACAGTTTCATAACATTTTCTTTTCTGTATTGTAGCGTAAACAGAATTTTGTCTGTTTCTCAGATATTTTTGATTTCCTATCCTGATAGTTTTACCAGATAAAGTGTGTCTTGGGGTATTTCAGTGTTGGTGATATAGGTTAGAAACACATAAAGCCAGAGTTTCTTCCTTAGTGTCCTTTACAGATGGAGTGGTGCAATAGTTGTATGTACTGTTAGAAGTTTTACTTCTAGTCACTTTGAATATAATCATGTATGCTTTTCTACATGACTTTGAAAAGCAATCATTTTGATTGATGAGCTTTTGAAAAGTGATACTATGGATATTGCAGTTCTTTTGCAGTTAGTTGACTTTTTAACATAATATTAATTTTTAGAGACCGTTTAGATTCATCTGCTGCCCTTGACACCAGGAAGTATGTAGAGCTCGTAAAAGTATTGGGAAAGCATGGCAAACTCCAAGGTAAGCCTCAGCACATAAAGGAAATACGTGATGCAGGTATCCTGCCACTGGAATAACATGTGAATTGATATTAATGGTATATCATGTCATGCAAAGTGCTTGAACACTTTGCATACAAATTTGCATGTGAATCCAACCAGAGCTGCATGGACAGTGTAGCCCATTAGTTTTAATGGAGTGGCAAGCTTGTCATTTACATTTGCACAGCTCAGTGCTTTTTGCATTTCTGCAGCTAGTTTTTATTAGCATTGCTGTTTGGATTGAGTTTGAAGATCATGACTTATGGCACAATTTGCTTATGTGCCTGCACTAATGGCTTTGTTTTTGCTTAAGAAGATCTGAAGCCTGAACAGAAAACCTGTAAACATAACCTTATATATATGATCTGAATTTTGCAGGATTCTTTGTCTTAGTATTTTGTCTTAATATTAACAAAATACATAATTTAATTACTTAGTAGTTTATGAGAAAAGCAAAGCTGATTGTATAGCTGATTATCATTCTCTGATTTTCACATTGTTGAGATAATGCTAAGCCTAATATTATTATTAATAATTGTACTCGATAATATATTTTTACTATTCGTTTTTTAACTTTCTGATCTGTCTGTATTTTGTAACTTCCTTTTTAGCCTTTCTCTTTCCTTTCTAGAAAAGACTTTTAATATAGAGAAAAATGTATGGGGAAAATATTTGATTACAACATTTTTTTTCCCTTTTAGGAAGTCTTTCTCTTTATAAGGATTAGCATTTTTTTGAATCATTTTTTGGCCCAAACATTTTGTCTGTGTAATAATTAAGAACAGTACTATAAAAACGCACTTATTTCATATCCTAAAATGTTTGTTTCTGCCTTCCTAATGAAGCTTAATGAATCTAATGTATTAACATGCAGTCTTTTGGAAAGCTTTCATTGGCTCTGCTTGGCTAATTAGTATCGACATAGCAAACAGGCCCTATCGGTATCAGACCATTAGTCTGGCTGTATATACAGTGTAAACACATCTTTATTATCTGGCCTCCTGACAAGCCATCTGCTGAAGAAACAATGGTGTGATTTAGCAGATGTTAGCTCTGAACGATAAAAGCATCCATTTAGGAGGATCTTACAGCTATAGGGCAGACCGTACAGGGTTATGTGGTGCAGAGTGGGCACACAGTCCCTATCTATAATTTGTAGTCAAAGTTGCAGGGAAATGATAAAACCATGCTATTGTGGATTTATAATTGTAGTCTCGTTTAGAAATGCAAGTAGTAATTAACTTGAAATCGGCATTATACACTAGAATTTACATTCCTGCTGGGCTTGAAATGCTGTTTTAATAGCAGTTTGTTTTCCCTACATGAAATTACCTAAGGGTCTTTTGTGTTACTTCATTGTAGATGCTATTAACATTCTAAAGGAGATGAAAGAGAAGGATGTTCTTATCAAAGATACAACAGTCACGGCCTTTTTCCACATCCTAAATGGTGCAGCTTTAAGAGGTGAAACTGAAACAGTAAAACAATTGCATGAAGCTTTGGTGACTCTAGGGTTACTAAAACCATCTGCCAACCTAAGTTCCCCATTGATCACTGTATACCTGGAAAAGTAAGTTAATTGAATTTTGAATTTTAAATATTGGTATTAAAAGAATGCGTCTAATCACTTGGGTATTCTATTTTGTAAATACTCTGGTAATGGGGAAGCCTTGGAGTTCATTCATCACAGAATAAAAGGACTAATGTGGACTAGGTGACCTTTAAAATCACCAGCAACCCTTTGGTTCTGTGGCTTGCTTCTCAATGGAATGATCTCAGGTGCTTTTTCTTAGGAGCATGTGATGATTATTATGTGAAATTGAATCTAGTTTTTCCCAGTTTTGAGCCTAATAAGCGTTAAAGAGGGATCCTCTGGGGCTTTTGATTATATCTCATGGCTTATTCGGGTAACAAATGTGGAAAAGGTGCTCCTTTTTTTCCATAGGGTATTTTATTTGTATATACCTATATGGTTATTTTAGCTTTGATAAATGTTGCCGAAGATGTCTATGTCTTGTCGGAAGAAGGATTTTGTTGGTAGGGCAAGATCTGAGTGTGAAAATTTTCCATTTGAAATCCTCTTGTTGGTATCCAATTTAAGGCATTATTTGCAATGCAAATTATAAAATTACTCTGTTGTAATGAGTGAAACATTTCAGTAAGATGATTAAGCACCCTTTATTATCTTCTTTTCCTTTTCAATTTTTCGTTTTCTGATTTGCTTTTTTAATTTTGTAGATCTTACCTCTTTGTCATCTTTTCCATGGCTTAATGCAGTTTGTAATCTGCTTATTTTGTGATTGAGATTTCCTGATTTTAGTATGAACATTGCCCTATCAATGCCAGGAGAAAAAGAAAATGTGTATTTTAATGGTTCTTGTATTTTCCCCATGTTTCTGGTAGTTTTTCCTTTGTTTACTAAAGAGCAGAATTAATTGTATTATAGTGAGTGATTTAGTATTGAATTTGAAATGTATAATAAAAAACATCTCTTGTCTCTGTTAGGAAATGTGTGTATGAAATAATTCCTTTGCTCGCTCATCAAAAACGATTACCAAGTTGAATGATTGGCCAAATCTTAACCTCTACATTCTCAGCAGTACATCCTTTAAAAGAAATAGTGATTCAGAGAATTACTGTGTTACTGAGTTTTATTCACAGCCAACTTTATATAAAAATTCTATAATTAATATGCTTCCTATTCGAATTTTTTTTTTTAATATTTAAAAGACCCATCTCTTTATAGTGCATGTGGAACTCTATGTAAGGATTTGAAGGAAGCGGGCCCTGTGCCCAGAAGAATTAGGCCCTCCTACACTACTGGGCAAAAATAAAATAATTAACAATGAAATTGTGAAGCCATGGTAGGAGAGTATTTTTCTTATATAGGAGAAATATTTTAAAGACAGAAAACGTGTAAGTTTTCTGAAAGAGGTCTGCAGATGGGGCTCATGAACCAAGGAGGGCATACTCAAGGGACAATGAAAGCAGCATGGAATTCAGCTACTGCCCCAAAGGTGGGTGCATCTGATTGTACAGTGCAAACACCATACACCTAGATAGGTCTATGTCTCAGTCAAATTTGGCTCTCCCTATTAATTGGGCCAAAGAATTCTAAGTTAGTAAATTTTTCTTTATGGTGTCTTATTACTTTCAGATATTTATATCTTCTATTTAATTATTGCCTTGTATTTTTATTTGCTTAGTGTGTGTTTTTAGTTTGTTTGATTTTTTTTTTTTTTTATAGTTTGTTAGGTTTTTGTTAGTTTGTTGGGTTATTTTTTTTTAATTGTCTTTGACTTTGCAAAGGCAATATCCATGACAAGATCTTTTAGTTTCACCTATCATACTAAAAAAGCTTTTGCTGACTGTTTCAGAGCCATGAGAATAATAAAAAGGAAATTTCGTATTTATGAAATTACAGAAAACAGTAGTAGCATTCATAGGTGAAATGCTGGAATAAAACATTGACTTTGAAACTTTTTTCCAAATATGTTTTCTCCAACTGATGAGAGATAGCTGACTAATTCACAATCATGCCAAGGATGAGGATTAACTACACTACCCCGCCAGAAGTCTACATGTGTTGGATTTCATTAAATGTGTTTAATCTTCAGAAAAATCATGTAATGGACCTTTGCAGATATAAGCTCACCTGAGGAGTGAGCCTTATTTATTCAAACTTGTGATAAAGTTATAAAAAAACATTTAAGAATGTCATAAAAAAAATCTTCATCCTTTCATTTAAAGGGAACAACTTTTTGACATGTCACCGCAAAAGACTCTAAAGAGAATATTATTTTTACATTGTAATTCTGAAGCAAATTCATGGGATTGAATTCCTTAGAAAGATAATTTTTCAGATCAATAGATATGAAAATCTATTCATATCAATAGATCAATAGATCTTAATTTTGGACTTTTTCAGTAATGTATGAAATGTAGAAGAAATGAATATTGTATTTGTCTGTGTTACTTGATAATGAAAAAAGCTTTATGGTTATGGAAGTAAAACATTTTGTTTTTATTCATTTGTCAAGGGAAATGGAAAATATTAACAGGTTTAGAAAATTATACAGAAGTTGGTAAACCTGCTTCTGGATGATCAAAATGATATTCCTTATATTTAACAGAAATACACAGTTTTTCCAAATTTTTATGGGTTTGATTTACATTGCAGTACAGTGCATAAGCCACATATTTACAGGTAGTCCAAATATTATTTAAAACATTTTCTTTTGTAACTATTTTAAAATGTGCTTTTTTTATTAAATAAAAATTTTTTTATCAAAGAAGAAAGAAATGCTTCAAATAGGTTAAAAGAGCTCTTGATTAGTCTTCATGCTATGGTGAAGGAAATGAAATTAATAAAGTCTGGGCCACCAGATTTAAGATCATAGAAATTTGGATGATGTAATTTCAGATTCACTTGTTTTATACCTGATCCATTTTGCTTTCAGTGCATGTGAAAAACAACTGAAGCTGTTTAAATAGATTATATTAGCGCAAGTGATCAAAGCAGCTTTAATTTCTGCTTTCAATTAAGAAGTTTTTGTCCTGATTTGTGCTATAATCTGTGTGTGCTCATATGCATTTCATTTAAGTGCATCATGGACTTTATAATCCTCCCAGAATTCTTGGCTAAATTAATCTTGAGGTCTTCATAAAGGTTGAAATTTCTTTAAGGAGAACCTCTTAACAGTGTAGTTTTGAAACTCACTGTAACACTTCAGTGTTACATAAACAGGAAATATACGTTTTAAATGCTGATTATTCTGTCATACACACTCCCCTTCAATTTTAGCATCTTCATTTGTACTGGATACTTTTATTATTTATGGGACTGCTTGCCTTCTAGAGTAAAACTCTTTATGCACTGAAAGGAAATTAAGGAGGTTTGGCTCTTTTACTCCATTATTGCAATTAAGAATTTAGCATCATCAGTGCCAAAGGACAAAAAGTGGTTCATTTGCCCTAGGGGGACAAGACAGTGATAAGATGATTTTTCGTCAAGGATCATTGGGTCATAATTAAGTTACATTCATGGCTATTGCTTCCTGAAGGATGATTGGTAAATGACAGGCTTCATATGCTTAGTACGGACAGTGTGCAGGAAGGTTTTTTCTCTCTCTGTCAGAAAATCCTGGTGAGCCTGATAATGTAAATGTGGCATTTTATTCTGAACAAAAGAGCGGGGAAATGAGCTATCTTGTCTAATCATTCAGTTGTTTAACACCGACTTCCAGTTTAGACTCAATTGGCTGGAAAGCACTTGACATGTGAAGTTAGTGCTGTTCCGAACGCATGTTTGAGTAAATTTTAAAGTAAGTGACAGCTAAATTGTACCTAGGGAAATTACAAAGCCTTCAACACAGTTAATTTTTTGGGGAGGATTAGTTGTAATTGCAACACCAGTCTCCTTGAAGATTCTTCATTTATAGATGATGAACAGAAAAAAACAGCTCTTTCAAGGGCTGGTTCTTTTAACAGAGTAATTTTTGTGAAAATGATGGTTTCTCTTGAATTCATTCTTCCTATACTGAACATTTACTTAAGATTTATAGAGGAGTTTGTTTTTAGAGAGTTGAGTTGAGTTTTAGAGAGTTGAGTCATAGAAGCTTTTTTGTTTTTCCTTTTTTAAACTTTACCCCCTACAACCCCTCTTTTCTACTGCGATTTAAGATTTGAGAGCTTTTCAATCAGAAAGCCCTTTAGATAAATTGCCACCTCACTAACACTTTATATATAATGTTGAAGCACTTTATTCCAATTAAAAGTCAATATTTGCCGTCCTTTATTTTTTGTTGTTGTTTAAGTATATTCTCTGGATTGGAAAGTTATTTTACCAGGAGAAAAAAGAACAGATAGTGTCACTGGTTGTTCTTATTTTAACAATTCAAGATTATATGAAACATATTCATGACTTATAAGGAGTTATAATAAGGAGTTTGTATTAATTAGGAGTACCTTATTATAAGGAGTTATAATAAGGAGTTTGTATTAATTAGGAGTACTTTGTTTCTATGACAAGCTGATGCCTACAGTAAGTGACATTGTAACATACTTGAATTTCATAATGAGGACTGAAATGAAGTAATATCAGATTTGCTATGTGAGCTGCAAGCTTTGCCTTTTTGGATGTTCCTCCATGTAATGATGAAAAATTATACTTTGTAAGCTCGGTGCCCATAGCTCAGTGGTTAGGATGCTGGCCACATACACTGGGGCTGCTAAACAACAATGACAACTACAAAAAAAAAAGAAAAAAGTCGGGCATTGTGGTGGGCGCCTGTAGTCCCAACTACTTGGGAGACTGAGGCAGGAGAATCACTTGAACCCAAGAGTTTAAGGTTGCTGTGAGCTATGACATTATGGCACTCTACTGAGGACAACATAGTGAGACTCTGTCTCCAAAAAATTACACTTTATAGTAGTTTTATATATAATTCATGTTCTCTTACAAAATGTTACAGATTCTAGAGTGATTTTTTGATGTGGCCCACATGAGTTTATTCAAGTTAATAAATGTAATTCACTTTTAAATTTTCAGATTACTTCCTGGAGACCCAGCCTATTATGTATTTGTATTTTTAAATTTTAACATTGTAGATGTTTTAATCTTTCTTCTGATCTTATTTCATAGACTCACAGATATAGATAGAAATATATAGGTAGATGTATAGAGAGATATGTATCTGTGTGTGTGTGTATATATATATATATATATATATATATATATATATATATCACAATGGATTTTTTGTTTAAAGAGATAATAGGTCTGCACATGGTGGCTCATGTGCCTATGGTTCCAGCACTTCGCTTGAGACGAGGAGTTGCCAGGGTAGTCTCTACCAAGTAAATTAAAAACAAAAAACAAAAGAAAACTGGGCATTCTTGTGTATCTATAGAGTTGATTTTCTTTAGGTGTTACTTGTGGTTTATTAAAGCAGGGACTAAACATTAGGTATAAACTTTTAAAAATTTGTATGTAAAGCTTTAGGAGTTGATGCATATATACTGAAATAAGCTCAAAATTTGAATGCAGAATTAATGCATCAACATTAACTTCTTCAAAGGATTCCTTCAAAGGATTATTGCTATTTTTGAGTAGGGTTTTTAATTATTTCTAATGCACAAAGGAAATCACAGATTACCTTTGGTCATAGAAGCTTAAAGTATGATGCCCCACGTTTTGGCTGTGAAGCAGTTTTCAACTTTCTCCTTTTGATATTCTGTTGCTCATACTGATTTCATCCTGCCTAATAAAAGTGGTATTTTTCTGTGATGATTTCCATTGCTGGCATGACGCAGTTGAATACATGAACCTAATAAGGACATATTTATAGAACCTCACAGTATTAGAAAGCCCAAGGCCCCGCATCGGCCATGGTGATAATCTGCTTTTCATCACCACTTCTAGAAATGTATCACATTGCCGCAGCTGAGCTGTATAAAGACTGTGATTTATCAGTAGGATTGAAATCCAGAGTCTTGTGGGTGTATAGCTATCTTCATAGCCATGCACATATCATATTTTCATTTCTATCACCAAAGTTTTAAAATTAAAGATTAATGATGTCATAAATAATGTAAAGAGTATACATTCTTATCTTTTTAAAATGACATGATCCAGTAAGTCAGCATGTAAATAAGACTGAAAAGAACTGACTAGTCATTTAGTTTATTTCTATCTCCAGTCTACTTTGCATGAAGTGTTTCATTATAAATTTCTAATTCACTTTGTTAGCAACCTAAGAGCAGTAACATTGGTACTTAAGATTACTAACAAACATATGAATTATTTCTATTTTGCTATTCTTTTCTGTTGTTCTGAGCATGTATAATCTTCAGAAGCATATATTTGGCGACCAAAGGCTATTAAAATGTCGCTTTGATTGACAGAACAATTATTCATTCATTTATCGATAGCTTTGACGTAATGTAGGGGAAATACAATTGAGACGGTGGTATTCTAGTTTGGGAATTGATCTGAAAAAACAAATCTTGCTACTTGAAAAAAATGTGTTGTGTATGTGTTTGTTCTGCTCTTCAGAATGTTTTAATAGTTTTTCATTAAGCAGAATTTAGAAAGGCAATAACTGAACTTGTGTCTGAAGCCAGGGAAAATACTGATTATATAAAGCTTTATATCATATGTGGTAGCTACTGTACCATTTCTCTTGTATGACAGTAATCTAGCCTGCAACATCTACTTGTAGTTTTGAAATTAACCTGTAATTTAGTCTTCACCCCAAATGACAAAAATTCAAATGGCTCTGTGGGGTGCCGGGAGATGTTGTAAACAGGGCCTAGTGAGGGGATACGGGAGAATTCCTCAGGATAGGCTTGTTTCACTGTGTCAGTCAGTATTCCTGCTATAAAATTAACGCTTCTTCCTTGTATTTTTTTACCTGTTGGGTACAACTTAAAATCTTAATCTAGCTAAAATACTAATTCACTTTAGGGCAAAATGTTAAGGCTTTGACAGAAGATGTAGAAAGGTTTTCTTCCTTTTGAAAATTGTTGTATATGTGAGAGAAATTTATATTCTTAACAAAGATTGTCACTAGTTGTACTTGGGCCCATATCTTAAATCCTGCCTCCTTTTAAATACATTTCATACTCCCTTTTTAGAAAAGAGAAGATGAACTGATACCAGGAAGTCCGGGGACTGCTTGCCAGTGCCCTCCTCTCCGTATACCCAGTAGCTTTAGGCAAATCAGTTAGTCTCTAGGTTCCTCAATTTCCTCATCTCTTTAAAATAGAAGGGGGTGAGAAGTAGAATTGGATCACATCATCTTTATAACTCTTATACTGTCATTTTCCTCTTAAAGGAACAAAAGTACTTTTTGAGAACCCACAGGCATATATTTCTACACCCTTGTTTAAGAAACTCTGACTTGATTATAGTAGCTTTTTATTTTAATTTCTCACCAGGTAAAAGAAGCTTTGACTTTATAATTAGATTGGTAAAGACTTACCTGCAAATGAAAAAATGCTTAGAGTTTTCTTAGAATTCACTGACCCATAGAATATCCTAGGCAGTATGAGCAAAAGTTCTATGATAAAGATGAAAAGAGCTTAAAAACTCCTTGATACCTGTTTAATGTGCATTTAATAAAAGTTCCCAAGTCTGAAATTGTTGAGGGCCATAAATGCACGTAAGTCGTTGGAAAAAATGCACAACCATAGTCTTTGCTTTTAGAAATAATACATTCTTACGGCATCTTATTACATAAGGTCATATTTTATTCATAGTGAAATCAAAATGTCTTCATCTATTTGGATTTTTTTTAAGTACCATTTTTTTACAAGCAAAATAATAAAAGATTGAAACAGTAGGTAAATAGTGGGCGGCTAATGATGTGTGTATTTTGAACATTTATTTATGTATGTGAGGATTACTTTTCTCTTTTTCTTTCCATTTTGGTGTGGTGGTTTTCTGCCTTTAAATAAAGCTCAGTTGTTTACATTTCGATTGGTCATTATACATCTCTTTAAAGTAGTACTGAGAGACTAAACGGGATTAGATACATTTCATTAATTGTTAATTTTGTAATGTTTCCACAAGGGATGACTTACGTGGTGCTCTTGAAGCCACCATTGACTGCCATGCAAAGTATAAAGTACTACCAAGGATTCATGATGTCTTATGTAAACTGGTAGAGAAAGGAGAGACTGATCTAATTCAGAAAGGTTAGTCACCTTCTGATATCTTAATGTAACTGGATTTTTTTCCTTCTCACTTATTTAATCTTAATGTATGGTGAAGAGAAACTTCAGCAGAAGGCAGATGCATCCAGAGGAGACGTCAATATACTTGTAAATAGAAAAGAAAAATGGATATACTTTCGGTATCATAAATGTCCTTGATTCTACTAACTGTTCATCTTGAAAAATACCGTACCTTTTATTTTTGTGTTCTATTTGGTGATCTATCTTTATGAAGATATTTACGCTTATCCTCACTACTTCTCTTCAAAGCTAGTCTTAGATACTGAATGTCATGCATATATGCTATTAGGTAAGAAATAGGTATAATAGAAAATTAATACAGCTATAATCTTTAAGTTATTTTTAGTATTTGTTCTAATGTAAGGTTTTCTTGTTTCTCTGACACCTCCTATGATACTGCATTTCTCTCTTCTTTCTTCTAATATATATTCTTCTTTCCTACAGCAATGGACTTTGTGAGCCACGAACAAGGTGAAATGATGATGCTCTATGATCTCTTCTTTGCCTTCCTACAAACAGGAAATTATAAAGAGGCCAAGAAGATCATTGAGGTGTGATTTTTAACTACAGTATTCTAATTGTACAGCTATTTAAACTCATTTTAAAATTTTAACCTTTAATTACACTTGTTCTGATTCATGTTAATAGAATTCAATCCCAATAATGTGGAGGGAGGGGGGAGCTCGGACAGCTTCTTTATTGTATATAATTACAGTTCAGAAAAGGCAGTCTGGTTGTATATTGAATTTGTTTCCTCACTTTGTTAAATTCACTATTATATATTAAAATGATATTTGCATATTAAATCTTGGATTGTGGAACAATTAAATTAAACTGGCATTCCTGGGTGTAAAGTTGCTAATCCTCTTTGCCAAAGAATTCTTTGTTCTTAAAAGCAGTGGAATTTAATTTGCTGCAGACCATGCTCAGATTTATTTGTAGTGCTTGTCTACAAGTTAATCAGCCAAACAAGTGCTGTCTGCAACTGTTTGGCATTTAATTTAAATTTTCCTCTTCTCTCTCTTTTTTTTTTTTTAACTATGGTAAGCAGCTTATGGGAAATGGTAGGTGACAAACTTGGCCTATTTAGGATTAGTATGTTTTATCTAGGCTTTACTAAATTTTCCTTACTGAAATTGGTAAGTCAAAGGCCAACTATAAAGTCTGTCCAAATTTGATTAATTTCATTATTAAACAATTCTGTGTTCACTAAGAAAACAAAACATTCCAACGAAGATGGATCCATTGCCTTAAGAAAAATTTCATGTGATTAAAACTGTTAACTAATTTCAGTAATCATGCTTCTCTCAGATTTATACTTTGCTTTTATTCCATGTCTTTTTCCAAATATAACCACATAGGGCATGATGCAAAAGTGATGTTTTTATTTGTATATTGATGCGATGCTTCCTATGAAATTGGAAGTATGGGCACACCATCCCCCAAATTAGTGTTTTTCCTGATGTTTTTCAAAGTCTAGTGTAAGAAAGGGAGGACTGGCAAATTAATTTAGAACTTTCTCCTTTCTGTCTTATGACTCAGTCTACCCACCTGTCACAAGGCAGTGAGACGTGCTTTCTTGGGCAGATGCTTCTGTAGCTCAAGTAGTTCATTTGCATTTTCTAGAAATGATGTAAGTTTTCCATTGAAAGTTCACAGTGAATCTGAAAAAAAAAAGGCACTGTCTGCCTATTGCTCTGTATGCATAGTGTCAGTATTATCAGGTCATTGATCAGAGGGGAAGTGAAGCCAGGTTTTCAGATAATTGCAATGAGTGGCTCCACGGGAGGAAACTATGCCCTTCTCTTTGCGTAAGAAAGATACAATAGAAAGCATCAAAGGGATAAGAGAGGGTTCTCATTTTGTCTTCCATCTACTTGCTTGTGTGATAATGGACAAGTTACTAAACCTTTCTAAGCTTCCTCATCTAAAAGGGAATATAATATCTTGTCTTTAAGATTCAATCACATAATGTATGTAAAGCAGCTTGCATGTTTCCTGGATTATGGCAAGTAATCAATAATATTAATTCTCTTTGCCCCTTAAAGGTGGGGATTGTGTTGTCTTCTTTACCTCACATACTTCACAGTGTGATGCTTAGCATAAGATACATGCCTGTCCTGTGAATAGACAAGAGAAGAGTGCCTCTTAATTACTTTAGGGCCTTGCCAGTGTACATCATCATTTAGGAATGGCTGTCTGCTGATGACAATTTTCTTAGACATGTGCAAAATTTTTAAAGGGAAATGAACAAACTTACAGAATCGCTGCAGGTACCATAGGGTAGGACAGCAAGCTGTGTAATATATAATACTGTACTAAAGTACATTTTCCGGGGTTTCGGATTTTTGTTTGTTTCTTTTTATACTTGATCGGAGAAAGAATTAAAGTGGGAACCTGGTTTTGTTCAGCAGTAAAAATTCAAGACCTAGAGTAGTCTCTTATAGTTGTTTAAGGTCTATTGAAAATATAAAAAGTATGAAAATTAATAAAGTAGGATCATATTACCATATGAAAGCAAACTATAAGTCTTGAGCAATATTTTGTCATTCTCAAAACGCAATCATATCTTCTCAATGGGTAGGTTCACTATGCTTGAATTTCCTTGTATTTGAAGCACTGTGGAAGATAACAAGATAAGCCAGTCTGGATGCTAGCATAAAAAGAAAGATAACAGACACATTTCAACGTATAAATGTGACCTGTTTTGTTTTAAAAATGAGTTGGTGTATATATATCATAGTCTTCTATTTTATTTCTATACATGGATTATTGCAGGAGTGTAGAATAATAGCTAGTATTTTTACAAAATATTCTCTTTTATTTTTAGAGTTTTCTATAATGAGCATATATATTTTTATACTCAAGTAAAATTATTCTTATACTCGTTTGAAAGAGAACAAAGTGAATCAGACTTGGATCAACTCTAACTGAGCTAATGGGAAGCTCCTTGAAAATGAGAACATATGAAGATACTGATACATGAGTTTGAAAGTATAAACTCCTATAGGAAAGATATAAATAGTTCAAAGAGTTCAAGAGTAGAACTTAACTCCCAGTGTGAGAAATAAGGAAAAACTTTTCTGTAGGAAATAGGGCATGATAGCTATGATAGCTCTTCAGTATTAGGAAGGTTGGTGGGGTTGGAAAATGTATTAGAAGTAGAGCAAAGAAGTAGAAAAGGGAAGTCTCTACGTAGTTCATGCATCCTGGGCTATCACGATTTGTGAGAAACATTTTAAAATTACAGTAGGTGGTTCCCAGGTTGTAGAGACCCTCAGTATAAGAATAAGGAAATTGGAGTTAATTCAGAAGACAGTGAACTCTAAACAGTGTTAAAAAGAACTTTATGCTAGCAGAAGGTTGTAGGATAAATTAAAGGGGATTTGAGGGAGAAAGATTAAGGGCCCATGATCACATTAATGTACACAGCTATGATTTAATAAAATAAATAAATAAATAAAAGAAAGATTAAGGAAAATCTGAGTTAGTGGATGTAGGGTTTTTTTTTTTTTGCATAGGAATTTTTTTATTATTATTAAATCATAGCTGTGTACATTAATGTGATTATGGGACACTATACACTGGTTTTATAGACCGTTTGACACATTTTCATCACACTGGTTAACACAGCCTTCCTGGCGTTTGGATAAGGGGATTTTTAAGACACTTTACTCAACCCCTCAAATGATACATAATTAGAACAGAGACCTTAGTTGACAGATGGTAGGATAAATTAATAGAGGCATAAGACTTAGATCTGATACTGCATCTCCTATCATGAACTCTTAAGAGCTGTCATTGGCAGATTTCTCCATCAGAAACTTGGGAAATGAAGTGTTAGCTAAGGTTGTGTATAGCATTTGTGTGGCATTCCGTTTTGACCAATCTCCCCCGCCCCCCTTTTCCCTTCATCATCTCCCTCTCTTTCCTTTCACAAACAGTTGTCTAGTGGAAGCAATAGATCTTAAGATAGATCTTTTTTTGAACCTGAAAGTGCAGTACTTTCTGTAAGATAAAGTGTGGGCAGGACCTGTTTGTTTCAGAGAAGGTTTTTCTCAGGTGGAGATGTTTGGGATGAGCACTAAAAGATGACTAGGGGGCCAGGCAACGGGAGTGAAGAGGGAAGCATTCCAGGCTTGGAGAACCAGCTGCAGTGCCAAGGCCCCAGGCAAGGTGGTGCTTCTGCCCTCTCTCCTTGTTCTGCTCCTTACATAACACTAGTATGACACTATCCAGAGTGTCCGGCACATTATTAAACAGTTACTAAATATTGATTTGACTCCCTTCCTTTTGTGTGCCATTCTCTCCTGCGCTGAAATTGACTCCTTTCTCTCTTCCAGACAGACCTCTGTAGGCTAAATGTCTCTAGTTCCTTCCGTTCTTTGTATGGCATGTTCTGGAATGAAATAATGCCATTGAGCAAATGTTTACAAATTAGTTTTACGAACTTGCATGAGTATACCAGGTAAATAAAGTTTGTGAAATGCATTCTGTGTTTTGCCAATAATAATCTGATTTTTTTCCCTTGTGCATAGACTCTAGTAAAATTTACACATTTTATTAATTAAAATATGCCGAGTATAGGCTTGGCACCCGAAGTATAGTGGTTACGGTGCCAGCCACATACACTGAGGGTGATGGGTTCAAACCTGGCCTGGGCCAGCTAAGAAACAATGACAGCTGCAACAACAACAACAAAAATAACTAGGTGTTGTGGTGGGCGCCTGTGGTCCCAGCTACTTGGGAGACTGAGGCAAGAGAATCACTTGGGCCCAAGAGTTTGAGGTTGCTGTGAGCCGTAGCCACAGCACTCTACCAAGGGTGGTATAGTAGGACTCTTGTCTCAAAAAAAAAAAAAAAAAAAAATATATATATATATATATATATATATGCCGAGTATAAAGACTCATTCATTATTCTTTGTGGTTTTTCTGTCCTTATATTTAATGTATATCTTTTATATGTAATTGAAATTTATTGAGTCATCTATTTAGTACTTCACCCTTCTTCACTGCCTCACTGCTTCTTCATTTCCCAGCATACAATTAAGAACTCCTCTAAACATTATTATTATTTATTTTTTTTTTTAGAGACAGAGTCTCACTTTATCGCCCTCAATAGGGTGCCATGGCATCACACAGCTCACAGCAACCTCCAGCTCCTGAGGCTTAGACAATTCGCTTGCCTCAGCCTCCTGAGAGCTGGGACTACAACGCCTAGCCACAACGCCCAGCTATTTTTTTGTTGCAGTTTGGCTGTTGCCGGATTCAAACCTGCCACCTCGGTATATGGGGCTGATGCCTAGCCACTGAGCTATAGGCGCCGCCCCTAAGCATTATTTTTAATGACTGTATATATCCACTTTACAAATGAACCAAAGTTTATTTGTCCCTTTGTCCTTTGAGAAGCACTTTCACTATAAATAATAATTCCCATCTTTAGTTACAGGCATATTTAGTTTTCAGATCATTTCTTACAAGTGAGTCAAACACTATTACCATTTTCTTATTAAGAGAAAGTTTTAATCCGTCACCCAGGCTGGTGTGCAGTGGCATCATTGTAGCTCACTGTAACCTCAAATTCCTGGGCTCAAGCAATTCTGCCTCAGCCTCCCAAGTAGCTAGGACTACAGGCATGCTCTTATCAGGACTCACAAATTAAAAAAATTTTTTTTGTAGATGCAGAGTCTTGCAGTGTTTCACAATGTGGACTTGAACTCCTGGCCTCAGGGGATACTCTTGACTCAGCTCCCAAAATGTTACAGTGAGCCACTGCCCCTAGCTCATTACCATTTTTAAGGCTTCTGATACATAAAGACAATATGTTGTTAGGTCTATATAGATGAGACCTCTAACTTTATGGTTCACAGTAGCTGAGAGTGAACTAAAGCCTGACCTCCTGAGTTCTATTCCAGTACTTCTAATGCTGGGTATTATGGCAAAATAAGATGACATTTCTCTGTAAACAAACAAAAGTGACTTCTTCTGGTCTATTGTGTTTAATTTATTTCAGTTATCTCCCAAGAAGAGAGTGCTGTAGACCATTTAAATAAAGTAGCACTTTGTGAATTATTGATTCTGTGTTTAAGACAAGACATTAAATCCAGGGAGAGATTATATATACAAGTATAAGAAGTAAAAGAGCTGTCTGAAATGTTAAATAACCATATTAAAGATTTCTGCAAGGAGATATTTAATTTTACCCTAAACCCTTGGAACAGTTAAGTAATCACTTTCTGAATGCTTGCCATTTCCCAAGCACTGCTGCTTCTCCATGCAAACATAAGATGGGTAAGATTCTGGTTTAAATTTAGTTAGCATATGTTATTCTAACCTCTTCCCTTGAGTTTCAAACCTAGATTACCAGCTAAACAATATGATTGATAATGGTCATGTATATCTTCGTATGAGCCTCATAAAACAACTTTGAGATGTAATTTGGGTAAAGAAACTTAAGTTCAGAGTATAAAATGTAAAGCTTGTTTATTAGTACAGGTTGATTATTCCTAATCTGAAAATTTCAGATCTGAAATGCCCTAGAATGTAAAACTTTTGAGTTGCCAATGTAACTCTCAAAGCAATGCACATTGTAGCTCTTCGTGGATTTTGGATTTTCACATTTTGAAAGGTCAACTGTTTAAATTCCCATACTATGCAAATATTCCCAAATTAAAAAAATCCAAAGCACTTCTGTTCTCAAATAAATGAGAGACTTAACCCATAATAGGCATGGAATTTGAAATCATTTGATCTCCTGTTTTCTGTAAGTTCCTCTGTACCATCCCTACCTCCATGACCTTCTGATCCCTCAGTATCCTATCAAAACAATGTAGCCTTTCTCTGAGATTACTCTTGCTTGACTTTTCTTACCAAAAATGACTTATCTTATCTTTCTTGACTGTTCTTCCTTTCCATTCCATTGCAGCCAGAGTAAATGTGAAGTCTTCTCAAAGGGGGACCAATTCTCGTGATGGCTTCTAGTTTAAAACCAAATGCTTAGTAGCACAGTGGTTATGGCATCAGCCATATACCGCATATACTCGAATATAAGCCAAGTTTTTTCCGGCACAAAATTTGGGCCGAAAACCCTGAACTTGGCTTATACTCGGGTCATACAGGTTATTTGATTCCGTGCACGCGCACCTAATAAAATGCACATAGTCTCCAGTCGTCTTCTGCCATCTGCTCGAGGGGGCGGTTTTCTGTACTTTATTTAAAGTTTTAAAGTTGTTGTTGCTAGTTTACAGTTTTTCTTTACCAATAAATACTGAAAAGAATTTAACCTGATTCCTCAATTATTATAATTGTTTTGGGTATATATTTTTATTTTTGAAATTTACCAGTGGCTGCTGCATTTTCCACCTCAGCTTATACTCGAGTACTAAGTTTTCCCAGTTTTTAGGGTAAAATTAAGGGGGTCAGCTTATACTCGAGTATGTACGGTACATCCAAGTTGATGGATTCGAACCTGGCCCAGGTCAGCTAACCAACAATGACAACTGCAACAAAAAATAACCGGGCATTGTGGCGGGCGCCTGTAGTCACAGCTACTTGGGAGGCTGAGGCAAGAGAATCACTTAAGCCCAAGAGTTGGAGGTTGCTGTGAGCTGTGACACAACAGCACTCTACTGACGGTGATAATGAGACTGTCTCAAAAAAAAAAAAAAAGCTTAGGTTCTAGTGGTCTCCCAATCTTTGTTACTCTTTTTATTCTTTATTAGATAAAATTCACCATTTGTGTGTGTATGTGTGTTTGAGACAGAATCTCATCCTGATGCCCTAGGTAGAGTGCTATAGCATCATAGCTCACAGCAACTTCAACCTCTTGGGCTTGAGCAGTCTTGTCTCAGCCTCCCAAGTAGCTGAGACTACCAGTGTACACCACTACACCTGGCTGATTTTTCTATTTTTAGTATAGATGGGGCCTGGATCTTGCTCAGGCTGATCTGGAACTCCTGAGTTGAAGCAGTTCACTCTCCTCTGCGTCCCAGAGTGCTAGGATTACAGACATGAGCCACTGTGCCTGGCCTCAAGTTCAGAGTTTTTAATTTCATTTTGTCTGCCTTAATAAGCCAGGATGGCTGTTACATATACAGAGTCGTTTCTGGAGCTGGATTTATTTTTTATTGAACTCTGAAGTTTCAATATATATCAAAGCTCATACAGATTTATACCCACTCTCCCACGAGTGAGTTCATTTAACACCTTGTCTTTAGGATTGCGTTTAGTTTAAACAGGTTTTGTTAATTGACTTGCCCAGCCTGTTTTTCTCTTCATTAGACATGGTTTTTAAGTCTATCTCTCAAGATTTTTGAGAAAGGGGCAAATGCTAAAAAGGTTTCGTATATGCTATGATCTCATTTTTCCTCCCTTGGTCTATCCTAACTATGGGGATAAATTGAATTGACGCTTAAACAATACAGGTTTGAATTGCACAGGTATAATTATACACAGATTTTTTTATTAGAAAATATACTCGAAAATGTTTTGGAGATTTGGAAAAAAAAAAAACACACAGATGAACCCATGTAGCCTAGAAATAATAAAAACAATCAAGAGCAATAGGTAGCAGTAGGTATGCATAAAACGTATGTCTTTTACATATATCATAAAATACTAGTCTTTTAATTATTACCATAAAATAGACACAAATGTATTATAAAAAGTTAAAACTTATGCACACATGGCATCATTCATGGGTGAAAAATATAAACATACAGATGCAATGTTAAATCATACTGCATTAAGTCCACTGTGATGATACTGTGCTGCTGTGATAACTTCATCTTCACCTCTTATTGCTGTTGCAATTATTTTGTTCTCAGTATCTACTTAAAACACTCTGTGATGCTACTCATCTCCTTGTGAGTAGTTCTTCTCTCCAATAAATTCCATATTGCAGTAGAAAGCCAACTCTTGCATATTATTCATCCATAAACCTTGGTTAACACCGGGGGACCCACACCCAGTGCCAGTAGTGGTACTGGGAACCGTTCCCAAGTAGCAGACAAAAGTGATGATTGTTATGAGAAAAAGTTGAATTACTTGATATGTGCTGTAGATTGAGGTCTACCACTGCAGTTGCCTACCATCAAATAGCAAGTCAACTTGTAAACAGATGGTGCAAGCTTAGGGTATCGATAAAAACAGTGCTGTAAATGTATATTCTCTCTCTCTTATGATACTAATATCTTCTTTTCTCTAACTTACTTTATTGTAAGAATATAGTATATAATACCTAAAATATACAAAATATGTGTTAGTCAACTGTTTCTATTAGTAATTAAGTCTTTGGGGAGTCAAAGGTTGTACATGGATTTTTGACTGGGAAGACAGTGGCTATGCACAGGTGCAGTCATAGCACACTACAGCCTTGATCTCATGGCTATAAGTTAGGGATCGTTTTGCCTCAGCTTCCCCAGCTGCTGGGTCTACCGGCATGCACCACTGTGCCAGTCAGGTGCATGTTTAAAGTCCTCTTGAGCACATAGTTTTTCCTCCTACAATCTTCATTAGATGACATGAGGCGAAGGTGAAGTTTTGTTATTTTCTCCATTTTACATTTTGAGCAAGAGTCTCAGGAAAAATTAAAACAGTTGAAAATTCCTGTTTGAATCAAATGTAAGGTAATCGTGCTTGAGAGTTTGAAATACAGGTGAAAACTTATATTGTTTCACTTAAAAGGTGAAAATTATTTGGTATTGTATTTTTACTCGTATACTTAGAAGCTTATTATAATAGTAGCAAATTTACATCAGAGTAATATTGTAAAATTAGAGTAGTTAACAATTATTTTTTTTATTTGGGAGTGTTTTGTTCCCCTTGTACAATTGAACCTAGTCCTGAGTTGCAACTGCAGGAAAGTTGTGGTTTTTGAAGCATTGTAACCCAAGTGGAAACAAACACGCCAGTGTTTCAGCATAAGTAATTATTTTATCCTCACTATCTGTAAATAGATTATATATAGTAAAAACAGAAAGAACTAGAGGAGAGTTTGTTGTTTTAATTAACACTAACTGGTTTTTGATGTTATACTTAACATCCTAATTAGAATTCTGTTTTCCACGTTTTTATTGCATTTTTTATTTCTGCTTTCAACTTGCAGTGTTTAAAATTCAATAAGATGTTAAGAGATAAGCCAGAAATGTTGACTGTTACAGCAGCCTAGGAGATTTAGTTAATCTGACCTAGATGTTCTTTTGATGATTGAGATTTGTATGTGAAAACAGTTCTCAATTTCAAAATGAAACATAGGAAGATCTGTTGTACAAATCAGCTGTCCTTCCGATGACAGGCAGATTAATCAGCCACAAACAGAGAGAGTCGGCTATGAAAGTTGTGCTGTTTCGATGGTTGGCATTTGGATCAGCAGTAATATTGAAAGTTGTTAGCAAATGTAGCCCTTGCATTGTGTCTTGGTCTAAAGAGGATTATTACTAGTTTTTCAAGGGCTTTTATATACTTTGGTTGGTTTCATTTTCAATGTAACGCTTGTGAGACTAAATAATGCAAGAAAATTCTTGAGTAGAACTTGTGTCTGAATGAAGATATTAATGGTATTTGAAATGTATTTCCACAATTAGTTTGTGTATTTCTTGTTGTCTAAATGTAGATACTGTACGATTAGAATGAGAACGCTGTCCAACTTCTGTTGCACTGCCTTTTCAGTCATTTCACCAAAGCTGCAAGATGATAGTTCCTGCTTCAGTTCTTAATTTAACATTGTACAATGTTGTTTTTTAAAATTAAAAATAATGGGGACTTATAAATAAGAGACTAGATTCTAGGGATACCTGGTTTCGTCAACAGAGCTGAGTGGAGAATGCAGTAAAGGAACCTCCTCTAGAGTGGAGCAGCCAGGGCTAATGAGTATGTAGTTTTCCTATCATAATGCTGTGATTGAAATGTAGTATTTAATGGTGAAGCCCTCTTACAGATGATGAAAATACTATAGTTAGAGTGACAAATCCTTGGAATTAATGTTGAAATGGTTGGCTTTTATTCTGCTATCCAAAATTGTAAAATAAGTGCTTTGAAGCCAGACGTATTGACTAAACCATAGTAATTTCTAATTGAAGATACAATATATGTCTCAATTGTTGAAATAAATGATGACTATGAACAAATTTTAAATACTTAGCTAGTTTTATTCTTTAAGCATTTAGTTTTAGATGCTAGGCAAACATTTGTAGTACACAGTAGTTAGAATACTTTAATCATTGTAAATTTTACAAACCATGTTTCTTTTAAAAATAAAGCCATTAGTTTATTATTATGACAGTTGTTAATGATTCTGTGTAGCACATTAATGATTTTTGCCTCCTGAATCTCTTGAGATATCTCAAGTAATTTGTGAGTGAGAAAGAGTGCACCTGTGAGTGTTATACCTGTACATGTTTTAATTGACATATTTTGGAGTTTAGTTTATTACTTCTTTTTAGACCGAAGAAACCATAACCATTTTATTAACAGAAAGTTTCTGAGAGGAATGCTGACCTGCAAAGCAGCATTTTGAAGTAACCTGCATCTTCTAGATATAGATTAAACAGTGATTGTGTTTTATGCACTGTTCTAATCTTACTTAGATGTGTTTGATTAACTGTGGGATTAAGTTAAAGTTTATTGGCAGTTGCAATATAGTATAAATGTTGTATACTAGTGTATATAGTTTAATATGTAAGTTTAGTTTTGTTGAGTTGTAATATAGTTGAGTATAGGTTTGGCATATATTTGGCAGCAAATAGATGAGAAAGAAAATTTTGTCTTTGAGAAAAAATTAATAATTTACCTAAAGACTTACTTGGGTGCTGTGTGATTGTTTTATTTTATAGACTCCAGGCATTAGAGCTCGACCTTCACGACTTCAGTGGTTTTGTGACAGATGTATCACAAGTAATCAGGTTTGTGTTTGATATCTGACATCTTAATCATCTAAATGTGAGTAGAGGGCAGGTGTCCTACGTGGCATCGGAACATGTGGGGGTTTTGAGAGAGAGGATTGTGGAAGCAGTGTTATTTATCTTGATTGTTTTCCAAATAAGTGAGAGCTTATTTCTTGCTCCTGAGGTACAGCAGAAACCCTAAAAAATGTTAACCTGGGCTTGAAGATATTTTGAATTCTCTAAAATGCACCTTTGTGGAGGATCCTGAAACCAGACACTCACTTGATCTTAGCCAAAAGGCAAAGAAGCAATACCTCAACTAGATATTCATGTTTTTTTCTTTTTTTTCTTTTAGAGACAGAGTCTCACTTTGTCACCCTCAGTAGAGTGCCATGGCATCACAGCTCACACCAATCTCCAGCTCTTGGGCTTAGGTGATTCTCTTCCAGCTCTTGGGCTTAGGTGATTCTCTTGCCTCAGCCTCCCGAGTAGCTGGGACTACAGGCGCCCACCATAATGCCCGGCTATTTTTTTTGTTGCAGTTTGGCCAGAGCCTGGTTTGAACCCACCACCCTCAGTATATGGGGCCGGCGTCCTACTCCCTGAGCCACAGTCGCTGCCCGCATGTTTTTTTCTTAATTCAGCCTTATTACTTAAAAAATAATTTTTTTAAATTGTGGTAAAATAGACACAGAATAAAATTTATCATTTTAACCATTTTTAAGTGTGTAGTTTAATGTCATGAAGTATATTCATATTGTGCTTGGCCCTTTAACTTCAAAGTGAAGTTAATTTACTCTTTAGATAAAGCAAATTTGGAGGATTATGCAACTGCTGTTTGTTAACTGTAAAATATGTCCCTTTATAAAATGTTGATACACCGTTAATCTTATTTTTAAGGTTGAAACTCTGGAAAAATTAGTGGAACTAACAGAGAAGCTATTTGAATGTGATAGAGACCAGTTATACTACAGTCTGCTAAAACTATATAGTAAGTGATTTAACTGTTCCTCATGTATTCATTTATTTAGTTTGTTGAAGGCAATGACAGGAAAAAGAGGCTTTGAGAGAATGTCAAATGTGGAGTCTGCAGCAGAGGTCAAGTTGAGGCTAGATTGAACTTTTTATCATAGAATGTTATGTTTTATTGCTGGACCCTGTACAGTCTTCATGATTTCTGACATTCTTATTGCAGTAGTGAGAAAATAAAGTCTTTATCAAAACCACAGAATTTAAACAGGACTTCTTGAGGAAAGACAATTCTTTTCTTTTTATTTAAATCCTTAAATAGATTTACTGGTCACTTTTACAAATAGGTAACGATCTACACATTCATGTATATCTATTCTTTTGCAAAAACATGCATGTCTACATAGGGACTCATCCTTAAGCAGTTTATTTTTTAATGTGATCCTGTTATATTTTTGACTTAGTTATACATTACAAACATTTTTGTATATTTAATCATCTACAGATAACTAATGTACTCAATGAATGTATTTTAGTTTACTCAACCAGTCTCCTATTACTGGGCATGTGAATAGATTTCACTTTTCCCTAATATAAAACAAGACTACATTATTCATTTTTGTACCTTAACCACCATGAAGGTTTCCTTAAGCCGAAATCCTAATATTTGTATTTGACATTTTTGAAACTCTTGACCTCTGTTACCAAAAACCGTGTTATAGTATATATATAGCAGTGGACCCATTTGGAAGATTGACAGTCTCTCTTAGGGTATGTGGGTAGAAGGGAACACACTTAGAACAGTCAGTGACTTTTCCCTTTTTGCCTCATAGATATTTGGTCTACGTTTATTGTTCTCGTTTTGTCATTGCAAGCTTTTCTTTACCAAACATAGACAACAATAAACAAATAGATTTGTCTTTTTGAACTTGTGTTTATTCATTGGAAGCTTTTAATTACATCTTAATGGTGTGTATAAGTGAAATAAAACTTGCCTTAAAATTCTAAATTTTGGTTGTATTGAAATTCTCACTTCTCTTTATAATTCTTAAAACTTTGGCTTGAATGATCAAATTTTCACATACAGTGCTCAGGTTGGTGTTGTGTATATAGAATTAAAACTTTTTGTTTTAGGCATTTAGTCCTTAAATTGTGGACTGTGACCTATATTTGAGGGCTAACTCCCCATTCATCCCTCCCACTTTTCTTTTTGGGATGAACCATCTCATTCTAATTTTATACAAACTTGTTACTATCCACCATAACCCAGAAATACTGACTTGGTAAATCAAAATGTGTCTTAACATTTATTTTTATTTTTTTGAGACAGAGTCTCACTATGTTGCTCTCAGTAGGGTGCTGTGGCATCACAGCTCACAGCAACCTCAAACTCTTGGGCTTAAGCAATTCTCTTGCCTCAGCCTCCCAAGTAGCTGGGACTACAGGCACCTGCCACAATGCCTGGCTATTTTTTGTTGTTTTTGTTGTTGCAGTTGTCATTGTTGTTTAGCTGGCCGGGTTCAAACTCGCTCGCCTGGGTGTATGTGGCCAGCACCCTACCCACTGAGCTACGGGCACCACCGTGTTTTAGCATTTAAAGTAGTCCTCATAGAAAACTGTATAACTTTTGTTCAAATAAAAATATCTGTGGAGCCTTACTATGCTAGATGTTGTTACAGGTACTGCAGGTATAAAAATAGTGCTATGCTGAGAATCACCCCCACAACCAAGACTTAAAAGTACAGGGTTTAAGAACAACTGTAAAAATACATGAAATACAGTGGCAATTCAGGGAGGGGGAGAGGTGGCTAGCCACACTAACTTCTTTTTCCTATTCAGATGAACTTATACTATAGTTTTAAAAAAAGAAACAAAAAAAAATAATACTTTTAAGTTCTTCTTGCAATTTCCTTTAGGGACATACTGTGTCTGGGTTTAACATCATTTTCTGCCCCTCCCCTATTTGCTCTGTTGGACACCTGTCTTCAGTTTCTTCTTGCCCTGTATTTGAACCAAATAGTCTGGGGAGCTTGGAGGGTGTAGATAGTCTCAGGAGGAAGCTGTGGAATCCTCACAGGGAAGTATACTTTTCGACCCCATTTTTATATTCCCACCTTCTATAGTGATGTAAGTAGGTAATCTGGTTCTAATAGCCTCAAACCTTTCCTTTCTGAAGAAAAAGCAAGCTATTCCCTTCTGCAAGCCCTCTCTCTCCATTCCTCCCTCAGATGTGGACCATTAGTTAAATATCGCGTTACATGGTAACATATGGTATAGAGTGATATTTGAATTGTGGTCCTATTATACTTGATGGTAGATTTCTGGGAAAAAAAAAAAAAAGATATTTAGACGGAGATTTCTTTTTCATGATAGGATTTTAGTCCTTCAAATGGGTTGGATTAGTCATTGGGGGTATACGTTAAAAAGCAACTTCATTTTAGATGAGTTTCTGTCACACACCCAAACACTTAATTTTGTGGTGAACTAAAACATTCTACAGAAACATGCACAAAACAAAGGTACAGCCAGCACCCGTGAAAACTATATTAAGTCTTATTATATCTTTATAGCTTAAATACTAGCTGTTCTAATACAGCTTTCATTTTCTGCTGATTCAAAATAGTATGAAGTTCATACATGATCTTACAAGAATCTGTCACGTTGCAAACTTTAATTCTATCCATTCTGATACATTTTGACCTTTCTTTGTTACAGTCTTGTAAAATAGCTCCTACAATAGAACCTACAACAAAAATTACTGGAATGAAATAACTCCCTTACCTGCCTAAGGAATATTCTTTATTTTTCAGTGACAACACTCACCTTCTTACCAAACATTTTTTTATGTTCTAAACTTTGCAACAGCTATTTTTCCTTTCTCCCCCACACTGAAAGAATAAGAATTGTCTTGGGCTACACATTAAATACTCAAACACTAATGAAAGCTGATTAAAAAAAAAAAAAAAGGTCCAATACATGCTGTTTGCGATATCTAACACCACAGATGAGCAGAACAGTCCTCAAAGAATCTGCATGCTTCATGCTACCCCTAAATCTAAACACTTTAGTTTCCTCTTTACAAAGTCTATCCGATAAAAGTCTAATAAAGAAGTCTATCCAAAATAAAGTTCTTTTAAATTTATAATTTTGCAGCAAAAATGTTGCAAATCTTTTGAAAATATTTACAGTTTCAATATTTAGTCTAATTTAAGCTACTTTTATGTTATTTCTTCAAATATGTATAGCTATTAACCTTTTTTTCACTCTGTGTGGCCTTTTCCCTCTCCATTATTACATGAGTAAAATGAATATATTCTAATTGTCAAAGATTCAAATAATAACAGTGGTATACTAGCTAAAAATGAAAATGTCACTATGTCTACCCTCACCTCCAAACTCCCTACTGCAGTTGTCCAACCTTCAAACTTACTCTTTCTACGTTTATATCCATATATATTTTACATATGCACCTATATTTTATATTCTGTTTTGACTGTTTTATACTTCACATGTTTCATGTTCTATATTATGTTCTGTGGCTTCCTTTTCTTTAAATTAAGGACATGAAATAAATTCACAGAAAGAGATAAATACTTGGTTTTTCTTTCTTTAATTGGCAATCTTAAGTGCTGGTGTCCCAGATACCTCCAAAACTGATGAGTGATTTTTTGTTTTTAATGAATTCATGTTTTTTAAAAAATACATTTGTGTTTTAGCCTTTTTTTTGAGACAGAACCTCAAGCTGTTGCCCTGGGTAGAGTACCGTGGCGTCACAGCTCACAGGAACCTCCAACTCCTGGGCTTAAGCGATTCTCCTGCTTCTGCCTCCCAAGTAGCTGGGACTACAGGTGCCCGCAATGCCCGGCTATTTTCTGGTCACAGATGTCATTGTTGTTTGGCGGGCCTCAGGCTGGATTCGAACCCGCCAGCTCAGGTGTATGTGGCTGGCGCCTTAGGCACTTGAGCCACAGGCGCTGAGCCAATTTTCTTTCTTTCTTTTTTTTTTTTTTAATTTTCAAATCATCCCATCTTTGGTCTGTGAGCATCCCATCACATTAGCTCTTATGTTATCTGAAACTCCCGTTAGTCATTGATAGCTCTTTGTTATGAGGCATAACAAGACAAGAATTCTTATCCCACACCTGTAATCCTTAAGTTAGAGGGGAGTGATATTCATACTTAGGTACCTTCACTAGGTGATTGACAAAGAGAGAATCTGGAAATTGTCCCATCATATCAGGAATGTGTGAAAACTTGTTAGCTTTCTGATTAAAACCCTGAACTAGAAATCTTCATCTCTTAGTCTAATACCATAGAGAACATATGTAAAGTGCCAACTGTTACACCACGACCACCACCCACCCCCTGAGACAGAGTCTCACTTTATCACCCTTGGTGGAGTGCCATGGCGTAACACAGCTCACAGCAACCTCCAGCTCCTGGGCTTAGGTGATTCTCTTGCCTTGGCTTCCTGAGTAGCTGGGACTACAGGTGCTCGCCACAACACCTGGATTTTTTTTTGTTGCAGTTTGGCTGGGGGTTTGAACCCACCACCTTCGGTATAAGGGGCTGGCACCCTACCCACTGAGCCACAAGCGCCATCCTGGATTTTTTTTTTTTTTTAATCAAATAAATTTTATACTTTGTATATTTGACTACTTGAATTTTATGTTACTCTAGAACATTTTGATGCAGGAAAGCGTAATTATTACAGCTCATGAGCGTTTTCGTTTTGAAAATCAGCTATAAGTGTAAGTTTTTTATATTACTGAGACTAATTTTATTATCAAAGTATGTATGAAATCACTCTGAACGTTACGTTAATTCTACTGTAGTCCATTGAAAGTTCAGACTGTAGTCTCTCTGTGACCCAGAGGAATTTTCCTACTCAGTTTTACTTTTTCTTTATTGCTGATTTCTGATGGAGTATTAATGTTTTGGTTTTTGTTCTCTGATTATTTACTTTTAGGAGTCTGTTATTTAAAAACTTAATTTGTGTGTGTGGGGGGGAACTAGGAAAATCCTACTTGCTTTATTTTGGTATTTTTCCTCTCAAATGGTGAGGATCAAATTTATTTGTGTTTTCTGGAATAGTTGTACTGTAAAATCCTCTTTCCTAGAGCTACCACAGACAATCTAGATATTTCTTATACATGTTTGCAATTTGTTTCCATTTTTTGAGAAAAATATCTCATTCTGTTGTCCAGTCTAGAGTGCTGCGGTGTCAGCTTATCTCACAGCAACTTCACACTACAGGGTTCAAGTGATCCTGTGCCTCAGCCTCCTGAGTAGCTGGGACTACAGGCACTCACCCCCAATGCTCTGCTTATTTTTCTATTTCTAATTTCTGTTTCTAAAATTTTTCTATAGAGATGGGATCTTGTTCTTGCCCAGGCTGGTCTCAAACTCATGAGCTGAAGTGATCCTCTAGTCTTAGCCTCTCCAGAGTGCTGGAATTATAGGAATGAACTACTGTACCTGGCCATATTTGCAAATTTCTAAAAGAAAGCTAGAGAAGTTTTTCTTTTCATTTCATGATTTTATGAACTTAAAGTCATGTGACATCTTGCTCTAGTTTTCACAAAGCAGAAATCCGTTTACTAAATTCAATGACCTTTACACTTTTCACCCATGAAAATGCCTGAAAATAGAGTTTTGTTTTGGTATATATAGTGATTAGATTACCATATAGAGAGAACTGGTTTTATTTTGCTTTTTAATAAGAAAGATTTTTGCTTAATTTCGTTGTAACAGACTTCTTGGTCCCCATAATACTTAATCTAATAGCATTATCTGTTGAGATAAGAAATCTAATGTCCATCACATACGATCACAGAATAGTTTTTCGACAGAAGAGAAATAGACAATTCTCTCTTTTCAACTAAGTGGTAAAGGTTTATAGATTTGTCATTTTTAAAGAGAATGATGTATTTTGAATACTTTAAGTCATATTAGAGCCACAGCTTTGTACTATACAGTATACATATATCCATTATCTTTGCAAAGATTGAAAGGCGTAGTTTATTTGTCTATTTCTTTTTTTGTTTTTGTTTTTGTTTTTGTTTTAGGTGCACAAAGTTTTATTTGCATTTTGTCCAAGCCTTGGGAAAAGACTGCAAGGTGTTTAAAAATCTGCCTTGTGGCTGGAGGAGGCGGTGGCTCTGGCAGAAGCCCTGATGGTTTGAAAAGGGCTCCTCAGAGGTCCCTGGTCTCCGCAGGCTCTTAGTCATGCTTTAGAGTGAGCCTTTCAAAGAGACTCCCCCAGCCCAGCCTGGGGGCCAGCCAGCCTGTGGAGGTTGGTCAGGTGGTCGCCCATCTTCTTGAGGAGTTTCACTTCCTCATCTAGGAAGTGACTCTCCAGGAAGTCACAGAGCTGTAAGAAATTAGAAATCCAAATCTTGGTGTGGTGCCTGTAGCTCAGTAGGTAGGACGCCAGCCACATATACCATAGTTCCAATCTGGCCTGGGCCAGCTAAAGCACCAAAAAAATAGCCGGGCATTGTGGCAGGCACCTGTAGTCCCAGCTACTTGGTAGGCTAAGGCAAAAGAATCATTTAAGGGTGGCGCCTGTGGCTCAGTGGATAGGGCACTGGCCCATATATGGAGGGTGGTGGTTTTAAACCCAGCCCCAGCCAAACTGCAACAAAAAAATAGCCGGGCGTTGTGGCAGGCGCCTGTAGTCCCAAGCTACTCGGGAGGCTAAGGCAAGAGCATCACCTAAGCCCAAGAGCTGGAGGTTGCTGCAAGCTGTGACACTATAGCACTCTACCCAGGGTGACAAATTGAGACTCTGTCTCAAAAAAAAAAAAAAAGAAAAGAAAAAGAAAAAGAGAGAAGAGAAGAGAAAAGAAAAGTGTGGCGGGGGCTAACTAACCCCTGTAATCCTAGCAGGCCGAGGCCTAATACTAGAAGGCTGAGGCAGATGGATTGCCTGAACTCAGGAGTTCAAGACCAGCCTGAGCAAGAGCAAGACCCTGTCCCTACTAAAAATAGAAAAATGACTTGGGTGTTATGGCAGGAGCCTGTAGTCCTAGCTACTTGAGAGGCTCAGACAAAGATGATCTCTGGAAACCAAGAGTTTAAGGTTGTTGTGAGCTATGACACCACAGCACTCCACTCACGGTGACAGAGTGAGACTCTGTCTCAAATAATAATATAATAATTAAAATATTGGCAGCGCCTGTGGCTCAGTGGGAAGGGCGCCAGCCCCATATACCCAGGGAGGTGGGTTCGAACTTGGCCCCAGCCAAATTGCAACAAAAAAATAGCCGGGCGTTGTGGCAGGCGCCTGTAGTCCCAGCTATTCAGGAGTGAGGCAAGAGAATCGCTTAAGCCCACAAGTTGGAGGTTGCTGTGAGCTGTGTGACACCAGAGGACAGTACTGAGGGGTCTATGAGGGCCTGTGCGGGCAGAACCCAGGGCATGAAGATCCAAAAGAGCCTGGTTCAGGCTCTTCTCCAGGGCCAAGGCGGCTTCCATTGCGTCCAGGGTTGTACCCCATTCATCTAGAGATGGCTTCTGCACGTCCAGGAAGAGAGCGCAGCCGCCACGCTGATTTGCACCTTCGAGAGACACTGAGAGCCTTTGCGCTTCTCCTCCGCCAGCTCGCGGAAGAAGTGGCCCACGCCTTTCAGAGTCACATCCTGGTGGTGGAAATACGAGGCCAGAGAGAGGCAGGTGTAGGAGGCCCGCAGATGCAAGTTGACCAGGCGGCTGACAGCTGCCTCCACATCGGTGGAATAATTCTGATGAATCTGGGAGCTCATGTTTGATCGGTAATAAGGAACTAACCACAAAAAAATGGGGTTAGCTGGCTCCAGAGGCAGGAGGTGGCAGTGAAGATGGTCCCAGAGATTGCAAGTGGAGAAGGAAAGAATGAGACTGGAAAATTGCCAAAGGCTGGAAAAAAGGGAGTCCCCAGGTCTGTTCCGTCCAAACACTGTGAAGCAAGACACAGATCCAAGGGACCACCTCACGCGCCGGTATTTGCCTCACGCGCTGGTATTTGTCTATTTCTGATTTTGATTTTGGCAGTGGGTAATGTCTCAGTTGATTTTTTTAAAAGCCAAACATTTTATCTACTTGTTTCAAAGTATTTAATAAAGGGGGAGCTATTTAATTACATTTTAAGAGGTACAGGATTTCTGGTTTATAATTTAAAGGATATAGAAAGGTGTCACATCTTTGGATCACAGTCACTTTTTATTCTATTCACTGAGGGTAGCATTTGGAATAATGCTTTTTTTCTTTTTTTTTACTTCTTTTTTTTTTTTTTTTTTTTTTTTTGAGACGGAGTCTCACTTATTAACCTTTGGTAAACTGCCATGGTGTCACAGCTCACAGCAACCTCCACATCCTTGGGCTTAGGTGATTCTCTTGCCTCTGCCTCCCAAGTAGTTGGATTACAGGTGCCCGCCATAACGCCCAGCTATTTTTTTTTTGTTGTTGTTGCAAAAAAGCAGCCAGGGCTGCTTTTGAACCCGCCACCCTTGGTATATGGGGCCAGCGCCTTACCCACTGAGACACAGGCGCCACCCTGAAATAATGCTTTCTTTACCATCAAGTAAGAAAAAGTGCTGTGTATTTTCATGGATCCGTCTTAGTATATTTGTTAAATTCTGCTTAATCAAATTCTACAGGAATAAATGGTGACTGGCAAAGAGCTGATGCTGTCTGGAATAAAATGCAAGAAGAAAATGTTATTCCTCGTGAGAAGACATTAAGATTATTAGCGGAAATCCTTAAAAGTAGTAATCAGGAAGTTCCATTTGATGTACCTGAGGTAAATTGTTTTTGGCATAATTATAAACAGAGTTTGTTGTCAGTATAATTATTTCCTAGATTAGCTGACTTTTATACTGAAAAGATCACTTTATTTACCGGTTTTTAGTTCACTGAATACTTTTTGTTTTAAAGTTATGGTATGAAGATGAAAAAGATGTCCAGAATTTTCCATCAGCTCCGCCTATGGAAAATGATCTCCATAAAGATCTGTTGGATGCCTGCCAAAGTAGGAGAAACAGAGGTAAACATGCTCTTAGGGACTTTCTAATAGGGTGTGGGTGGGATCTAAGCCGAACAAAGTGGCAGTGCTCCAGGAAAGAGATCAGACTTCAGTTTTATACGTCACTTTCTTTCATACCTTAAATTAACAGACATTTTTGGGCAATTGGAAAAATTTAACTGTTAATGGAGTGGTAGGTAATATTAAGGAATTACTCTTAACTTTTATTAGATATGAGGATATTATGATTCATAGGAAAATATTTATAAATTTGATATCTATATAAATTATTGAAGAATGAAAAAATCAAAATTTCTGTAATTTAAAATACTTAAGCCATTAAAAACAAAGGAAACAAATCTACCAAAATGTCAATCGCTAATTATTGGTGATGGATCTATATACGGGAGGTCAGGTTCATTATATTTTGGGGGTGGAGGGAAGAAAGGGTCTCATTCTATGGAGTGCTGTGGTATTGTCATAGCTCACAGTAACCTCAAATTTCTGGGCTAAAGCAATCCTGCTACCTCCCAAGTAGCTGGGACCAGCGGTGCAAGACACTACACCCAGAGCTAAGTTTTCTATGTCTGTGGAGAAGGATGGTGGGGATGGAGACTTGTGTGTTGCCCAGGCTGGTCTCTAACTCCTGTTCTCAAGCATTCCTCCTACGTAGACTGGCAAAGGGCTAGAATTACAGGCATGAGCCACCACATCCAATCCATGTAGATTTTACCTAACAAATACAAACAATGTAAAAAAAGAAACTTGAATGCTTGCATTATAGTTTTTCATAGTTCAGTCGTGAAGATGTATTGAAATTGTCCCACCAGATGCAATCTGTGGTGAATGGGCTTCGTACATAACAGTGCTAACTTTTTTTTTAAAGGTAATAATAAACACAACCATAACAATTTAATGCGAATACCATGATTTTATTTTATTATTTTTTGAGACAGAGTCTCACTTTGTCACCCTTGGTGTAGAGTGCTGTGGTGTCATAGCTCATAGCAACCTCAAACTTTTGGGCTCAAGCAATTCTTTTGTCTCAGCCTCCTGAGGATCTGGGACTACAGGCGTCCACCACAGCACCTGGCTGTCTTTAAAGATGAGGTCTCACTCTGGCTCAGGCTGGTCTCGAACCTATGAGATCAGGCAGTCTACCTGCCTCAGCCTCCTAGAGTGCTGGGATTATAGGCATGAGCCACCGTACCTGGCCCAAATACCACAATTTTAAAAAACAAGTAGTAAGATTTTCTAGATTTATGTTTTTGGTTTTAAATATTGAGATAGTATTTATTTTATATCTTCATCCAACCAACCAGTGAACTATTACATAAGATTGTTAGGAAGTAGACCATAATTGCATTACATCATAACTTCTTAGTCCCCTAATAAAGAAAATAAATGTATAGTGTACTGAGTGACAGATTCTGAGTCATGTTCTTGTTTGTCATTTAAAATGTTTTATTTATTGGCTTGGTGCCTGTGGCTCAAGCGGCTAAGGCGCCAGTCACACACACCTGAGCTGGCGGATTTGAATCCAGCCCAGGCCCTCCAAACAACGATGATGGCTGCAACCAAAAAATAGCTGGATGTTGTGATGGGTGCCTATAGTCCCAGCTACTTGGGAGGCTGAGGCAACAGAATCACTTAAGCCCGGGAGCTGGAGGTTGCTGTGAGCTGTAATGCCATAGCACTCTACCCAGGGCGACAGCTTGAGGCTCTGTCTCAAAAATAAATAAATAAAATATTTTATTTAGCAAAGCTATTCCATGACTTCAGTAGCAAATAAAACTTTGTTCATAACTTTGTGATGAATTGATACCAGTACTCAAATGAAGATGTGACTTCATTTGCTTTCATTTCAAAAAAGTAAAATACATAAGATAGAGTAGTATCCAGTGGAGTAATCGGTATGTAATAGGTGTACACAAACAGAAATCTGGCACAAGGCACATGGTAATTTAGGGACTAACAAGGAATGTTTTTTGAAGGACTTTGAAAAGTTACCGATTTGTGCCACAGTTAACTTTCACTACAGTTACTTTCACTTACCCAAACTCTTCTCCCTAGTTAAGATGCATTATGAAAATGTTGTCATGACTTTTCTCTGCTTTTCTCTGAATTTAGATCGATGGAATAAATAAGTAGTGACGCTGCTACTTCTGTTTGAGGGCTTACGCACACCTCCCCTTACTTATACACAAATGCTTATCAGCTGCTGTTTGTTCAGAAACTTCTAAAGTAGCTCAGAATGTTCTTGTGAACATTCGTGTCATGTTCATTACTAGTTGCGCCTTCTGTATTTCCTTGTGTTGAGCCTTATTGTCATGGAAGGCCGCACCTGGGAGTTCAGTTATGCCCCATTTTCATTGTGATTGGTTTATACACACAGAGAGTAGATTATAGTTTCAGTTGGCTGTTTATAGCCAGGCAATTTTATTTCAGAAAAGTAAGTGACTGAAAAGTGTAGCTACTTCTCTTTTGGTAACATCTTTTCATTCACTGACAGTTATTGTGAACAAGTGAAATAAAACTGTTAATCAGTCAAACAAATGTTGCTTAGTTTACTTGTTAGATATCTGTATATTTGAAAATTGTATGTTTTTGTATAAGTCCTGTCGTAGCCAAATAATGTGATCTCCTAATTTTAGAATTATAGGCTATATTCACTTTAATGCTGTTGCGCTGAAATGTTAACCATTGTAACCACCCACTTATAGATTAAAGATTGCTTCAAAATGAGGCTTTTGCTCCCCTCAATCTAAATTATACCTCTGGTTTATTTGGACTTTTACACACATTTTGCAGCTTATTTTCAAACTGGTATCGTCTTTTGACAAATTCTAAAGAGCTGTTTCTTATTTTTATTGGCTTAAAAATAATTTGCTGACTTAAGAAAGTTAGTATGAAAAATAATTTTAAAAGGAAACCCTTTCGGGTACTGTCCATTTGGACTAAGTAGTAGTTTCCGACACTGTAGCTGTGTCCTTTAGAGATTTGAAGAGAGACATCATTTACTTGCTGGGTTACTGCATATTTCCCCAAAGTCCTAATGGGGTGAATATCAATAAACAAAAATACCTGGGGTAAGGGCTTTTTAAAAGGATCTTTCCCTCCCTTTTGCCGTTTCAGAATAATATCATCTCACTTTTTTTTTTCTCTTATAGATGCATTTAATATTTTCCTGAAAGCAAAAGCGCAAAACGTTGTGTTTAACACTAAAACTTACAATAATCTCCTAAAATTACTCTTGTTGAAAGATTGTTTATCACAAGCAGAGCAAGTGAAAAATTTGTAAGTATTAGTCCAATTGTTAAACCTTTTGCTTTAAAAAATATTGGCTACTATTAGGATTTTTCTAATAATATGCCCTGCATTGATTAGCCTCAACTACTCATAAAAATCATGTGAAATTATTAAGTAATTTTATGGGGTTCTTTTAAACCTTAAGGGGAAAAAAAAACTACTTACTGACTATACACGTATTAATACTTTAATATATCCTCAGAACTCATTGGTAAGATATCCATGTACAAAAGAAGTAATTTCGATTGTATTCTGTTGTGTTTCTTGTTCAGCAACGGTATCCATGTACCTTTTGTGGTAGGAGCAACCTGGTATAATGAAGACACCAAAAGCTTTGAACTTAAAACTAGATTTTGAATCTTACTTGAAAGCATGACTTTCCAAAAATTTCCATCTCTGATCCTCAATTTTTCTTCTATGTAATGAGTCATGATTATATTTCTTATATTAAAAATTTCTTCTTGGTATTGAGGGAGGTAGAGTAAGGTAGAAAAAACATAAGTATTCAACACTTTTTATGTGCATTTTCTCTTTCCCCTTGTTTTGTGTTTTTTGTTTTTGATTTTTAAAAAATATCAGTATGGTGGTTCTACTGGAGGTGGTAGTATTTTTGTCTCTCTGGCTAGTCACCTAGAATAAAATACTTCGCTAACGAAGACAGGAACGAAGGTTTCTTACTTGGTGTGTCAGTTATCAGACTTTCTAATCTTTTCTTTTCTTGTTTTTTTTTTGTTTGTTTTTTTGCAGTTTTTGGCCGGGGCCAGCACCCTACTCCTTAAGCCACTGGTGCCACCCACAGACTTTATTTTCTTATTAACCAAGTTGCTGTTTTGAAAACTTGAGTTACTATTCAGAAAGGGCCTAGAAAGGAGTGGATTGGGTTACCTGCTTTGTCCTGTTGGTAGGTTGATAGTTTTATTTTCAATAGGAAAGGTTAACCTTTTCCTAGAAAGTTAAAGTTCTGAAAATAATCTGTCTTGTTTAATTCTTGGCCTACAAAATTTCTAAGTCATGGTAATTTTAGAATATTAGAACTTTGAATACAAAATGGTTGCTGGTCTTTCTTTGACACCACTAGAAATCCTGGCATTGATACTAGTGGTGCTAAAGATATGCATAGGGCTGTATTAACTGTCCCAGTATGTTTTGAAAAGTGCGTTGTGTGTGCCCGTACTCTTGTGTGGAATCACCATTTGTATGTCCTGATTTGGGATCGTCACACTAAAGACTGTTCAGGTTTTTAATGCACTTCTCACTTGTGTGTTAACTCGAAGACTGATTTTAATGTATATTAAGTACCTTTAGAGGTCTCAGTGTACTCTCAGATGGTAACTTGGAAAGTTTAATATTGACTAATATCCAGTCATCTGTAATCACTGACTCAAGGGAGTAGATCATCTTCTAAAAATTACCTTTGTCTGGAAATTATTATATGTATTAATGTGTCACCTGTAAATATTTTATAAGATGTACTCAAAAATATATTTAGGAGATTTTAAAAAGAGACAATATTTTCCTGGCCTCACTCTATAGTATTAATGTAGTGTACGTGCCTTGTATTGAACATCTCTAATCTAGAGTGGTTTCCATACTGCAAAAATTGTAACCAATTAGTGGGCCATGGGATATTTTTAGTGAGGCAGAACCAGTATTTTTTTTTTTTTTTTAAAGAAGTAGAATAGGAAATATGGAACTTCACATAATAAAGATACTATTTTGTAAGCTCAGCACTTAGCTCATGCGGCTAAGGCACCAGCCACACATACCAGAGCTGGTGGGTTCGATCCCAGCCCGGGTCTGCCAAACAACAATGACAACTACAACCAAAAAATAGCTGGGCGTTGTGGTGGGCACCTGTAGTCACAGCTAACTTGGGAGGCTAAGACAAGAGAATCACTTAAGCCCAGGAGTTGGAGGTTGCTGTAAGCTGTGATGCCACGGCACTCTACTCATACCCAGGGCGACAGCTTGAGGTTCTGTCTTAAAAAAAAAAAATACTATTTTATAACTGATTTCAGCTACCCCCCCCCCCACATACTCGAGTATAAGCCGACCCGAGTATGAGCCGACCCCCTTAATTTTACCCTAAAAACTGGGAAAACTTAGTGACTCGAGTATAAGCCGAAGTGGAAAATGCAGCAGCCACTGGTAAATTTCAAAAATAAAAATATATACCCAAAACAATTACAATAATTGAGGAATCAATAGGTTAAATGCTTTTCAATATTTATTGCTAAAGAAAAACTGTAAAACGGCGACTTTAATAAAGTGAATAAACCATTTAAGACAGTAAAGCATTGTAAATAAATGGTTAAAAATCCTGAATCCTTTTACTCCAAAACCCCTGATTATAAGGATTCAGGATTTATAAACATTTATTTACAAGACTTTACTGCCTTAAATGGGGTTTTCACTTAATTAAATGTGCCATTAAATATTGTGGGTTAAATAGTTCAGTG
>CAUYPK010086484.1:0-15814 GCA_963574355.1 Loris lydekkerianus | reverse complement strand
GCAGCTCAACTGAGCGCCAAGTCCAAGAACACCAAAAAAGTTCACAGGTAAGGCCTTTCCGGTTTGCAGTCTCACTGCTGCTTGTACTCACGGTTGCCAGCGTGATTAGGTTGATCGAACACACGCAGCCACTTGCCAGTTTCCACTGTTTTTGTCTTCCTCCTGGGGTCCAGAAGTCCCTTTCTGGCTCCCTGTATCCTCAAAGGGATGATCATAGGCAGATCCCACCGGCCAGAGATGTCTGGAGTCTTGTCTCCCCAGATTCACCACGCCCAGTTACAGGGAAGCTGTTACTCAGCCGCCATCTTTAATCCACCGCTTCCCTGACTTACTTTGTAAAGGATAGGAGTTATGAGAACCTCCACTGTACTTATGGGAAAATAAGAATAAGGGTGCAATACCAGAACTAGAGACAATGTACATATGAGCAGAAAATAAAGATGAATGAGAAAAAAAGAGTGCTAAGATACAGGCTGAGAGGGTCTTTTTTACTGTGATAATTGATCTGTAAAGGTGGTTTAAACTTTCTAGTAGTCAGTATGGAGGGTGGATCGGTCAGCCAAGTCAGGTTTTTGGCTTAATAACTGATAATTGTCATTTAAAATAGGATTTTGCATCTCTGAACTCAGAGCTCTTCCCCTCAGGGTTCTTTCTTTACTTCCTCCTAATGCAGGTGCAACCTCAGATCAGCCTGCACCTGGTCCCGAGACTGACCTCCGCAGAGGGCCGAGGCTACTCCCAAAAGCAATCCCAAGACAGAGAAGGACCATTAGTCAACACCTACTTGGGAGGTGTTCTGTCTGGTCAGTTTATAGTCATCTCTACTTTAGGTTTGTTGTTGTTATTAATGTTGCAGTGGTTAGCTGGTTTTATACCCCATTTTTCAATTACCTGGGTCTTCTAGTTTCAGGCTCACCTCCTGAATTGTGCATGGCCCTGCTTAGCCACTGATGCTCATCTTAGAGCCTCACAAATGTCTGCTGCAACCTCCGTTGGTCTCCTGGTCACTTATTCCTGGTTAATTACCCAACGTGGACCTGATGATAAGTCAAAGTCTTCTCTCCTTCCTTATGACTTAAACTGGATGAATTTTAAATATATCATCACATTACATTGAAAAAGCAGTGGCAATCCTCCAAGTTAAGAACAGCAAAGAGCCTTGGTACATGTGTGCAAAGTTATCAATGGGAATAAGTAAATCAAGATAAAATGAACCACGTAATACCTATGTCTTTGCTTCTTTCTAAATCAAAGGCCGTGCGTTGTCAATGTGTTATTAAATCTATCGATCTCCTTCATGTTGTTTGTAACATGTCCCTAAAGCTTGTAGGGGCAGGTAGGAGACATTGCCACTCAAATTTGGCACAATGCCCAGCAGAACATTTTCTGCATGGACAATGTTGCTGCGGATGAAAACTTAAGAAGAGTGGAGATAATTTGGAAGCCCTTCGGAGAAAAGCAACAAAGATGACTATTAAACAGTTGAAAAGTGATCTACGTGTAAGGCTGTAGAACTCGGCTATTTAGCCTCTAGAAGAGGCACTTAAATGCAGCATAGCAGTCAACCCACGCTATTGTTAGAAAGATCATAAACAATTGTTCTTCCTTCAACCAGTTATAGAACAGAAAGCAAAGAACCGGAATGGCACACTGGTCATTTCAGCTTTATGCAGGCTGATTTTTCCTTTGGTAATCAAAGTTTTAATAACTACATTTGGGGTTTGAGGAAAAAGAATTAAAATTCATCTTCTGGAATTTTTTTTTTTTTTTTAAAGATAGAAATAAATATCTTCTCTCTCAAATATCTCCAGTTGTTCTTTTAATGAAAAACTGTATTGCTTACCAGCTACAATATTCTTTCAGGCTTTTAAAAAGTATTTTATATATATGAATTTTAATTTAGTATGAGACATCTGGCTAGGAAACAACAAGAACTTGGTGTATTTGATTCTGTGCCTGACTCCAGTTGTTTAAAGTTCCCTGCTCTGGCACTTTACAATAAGAACACCTTATAATGCTCATTTTTAGCAGTCTGTTTAAATCCCCTAGATGATCTAGGCAGGAGTCATAAATGTGCTAGCACCCAGAGACTGAACCTCCTATGAACTCTTGTTATTTTTTAAGGTTGTTATAGATGGATTTGGTTACTAATTTTTAATGGAGCAGTGACACATTACCAGGGAATATAAACAATTTCTCCTTGTGTGTAAATCACCCTTCCCCTGTCCCATACAGCAGTCCTTGGAACAGCTGGTATCTGAGGATGGTTGTTTACTTAAGACTTTGTTCTCAAGTTGATAAGAATTGTCAAGTGTGTGTGCCCTCATATGCACACACACATACCCTCTCTCACACACATATATACAGACTCATTCATTTCCACGTGTGTGTATGTGTGTGTGTGTGTACATTATACGGGGATATCTCACACACAAGGGATTAAAATCTCTATGATTTAGCTTCATTTCAGTCTTTGAGGATACAAACAAATCCATTTGGTTAGATTTATCTCTGCTCAATTAAAATTGAATTTATATAATACCATCAAGCATTGATATTGACACAGGTGGCATTCAAGATGTTATTTACACTCTGATTAGTGAATGTCTATTCAACCATTTGCATCAGGTTCGAGGCTGCAGCACTTTGTTTAGGTTCACCTAACACAGTTTAGCCCCATAAAGATCCCTGAAAGAGGCTCTGGGAGTTAAAGTAACTCCATGGAGAGTCACGCATGTGCAGCACAGAATCTGTCAGCCATCTGTCCAGAAAACGTACCCGTGTGCTTCCTAGTACATCCGTCAGATCAGACTTCAGCATGAGTCCTCACAATCAAGTTGGAGAAAGAGCAGTTCCCTCCTCTCATCAATACATTGACCTTAAATGACTTCTTATTTTACTGCTTTTTCATACAGTTACATCTAATAACCTCAGTGATCCTCAGACACATCATTACTCCCATTTTATAATTAAGGAAATTGAGAGTAAGAGAAATTGAGACTTGCTCTAGGTTGCATAATCAGTAAATGGCAGAACTTCTGAATTCTCAGCAAAGGGAACAATAAATACACTATTGTTTGGATGGGAGCACATGTATACACACACACACACACGCACATGCAAACACATATATATGTGTGTGTGTGTGTATATATATATATATATATGTATATATATATATATATACACATGATTATATATACACACACAAAATCACAAAGTTAGTAAATGTCCATACTTCACTACATAAATAGTTTAATTTTTTAAAAAATGCACTTAATAAAAGCACCAGGGTATGATTATATCATATTTTGAAATCCTTGGTAGAAAGGTTTAATAAATTGCTAATATTATGAAACTGAACTTTGTAAATAGGAGAGGGTTTGCCCTGTAACTTTCTTGGCACAAAGAAGAGAGGTCTTTTTCTCTACTTCAAAGCTTCCCACAGCATTGTCACATTCTAAATATTTAATGAATCTCCTTTACTTGTCTTGCCGTCCACTTTGACACTGCTCGACTGCCAGCCAGGGAATGCTGGAACATGCCCTACTGGTTCCTCCTTTGGTTTAAGACACGGAATTTTACAGCTCTAGACTTCTAATATCCCATCTGACAATGATGTAACAGTGATTACCCATTAACTTCTAAGCACAAGCTAGTTAAAAAGTAACTAGTGCAAGGGAGTAAAAAAGTAACTCACCAAATACATGGCAAGATTTCAAAGAGACTGCAACTTCAAGGATAGTTGGAAATGTCTACATCCAGGGAGCCCCAGCTTTTTTAATACTTGTCTCAAAATTAACAGTTCAAATGGTTGCCAGTTAGTAAAACTGCACCCAGAGGAGTCAGGAAGACCCGTCTGAATGGATGTGACTCAGACATGGATCCAAGGCATAAAGCAGAGAGCCTTTAGGTTTCTTCTGCCAGTCATCTTGCTAAATATTTCAGTTTTATTATGCAATTTAAAAATTTAAACCTCACTACTCAAATTTATATAATAGTTAATTACATTCAGCTTCTTTGCTTGTATAGTGCTAATTAATCCAGCAAGATTCCTGGAAAGAACTTAAGAAAGAATAGGAGAGGGATAAATGCTCATGGCTGCCCTCATCTGCTGATAGACTAGACAAATACACGAAGGTCCACCCAAACTAAAAATCCCAAGTGCTTACAGTTTGGGCGGGATTTTGGATACTGGGATTGAGAGTTGTACTACCCAGTGTGACAGCTACTTGCTGTGTAGAGCTGTTTAATATAAATTAGATGGATTTAAATTAAATTAAAGTAAAAATTGGTTCCTTGGTCTCACTAACAATTTTTCAGTGCTCACTAGCTACATGGGGCTAGCGGCTACCCACATAGAACATTTTCTTCCATACAAGTTCTTTTGGACAGTCCTAGCTCCAGGGAAGAAGAGTTGATGTTTCTCTAAAGTCAGGCTCTAAGGTTGATATCTCACGAGGTAAAGAGCAACCTGAATGGGGACAAGGTGGTCAAGTGCAAGACTGATGAAGAATGTTTGCAGAAAGACCACCCCAGAGCCTCAGGGATAGGTGAACACTCATACCTCAAAGACACATTCTCACCCAGTTTCACAAAGTGTTTAAGGAACCTCGCCCTGTTCTAGACCAGGCCACAAACAGTTTGCACAGAAATTTGAGCATCATCAGTAACAAATTGCTTTGCTTACACTGGTGGAGAATTGAATTTCTTGCACATGAAAACATCACAAAACTGCTTCTGCCTACATTGCTAGAAAACAGCTTTCTTTCTGGTCCTCCACATCCAGAAGGTTCCCAACTCCTCTGAAATGTTCGATGTTCCTCTCCTTCCCTTGAACATCATGGACCTGCCCTACTTCAGATTCTAGCTATCTCTTTTGCAAGAATATCTTTGCTGGATTCTGTACCCCCTTTCTTTCTCTAGAACAGTTTTCACATGGACCCTGGGGTTTCTTCTTAAAATATACAACAGCATGTACAGCAGTCAGTAACCCCAGTCTCCTAAAGTTTCCAGATTTCTGGGGATCACTTTCTTCTAATGTCCAAATTAACACACACAAACTCACACTCAAATACTCATTTCATATATGCATGGGAAATATATTGACATATATATGTATGTGTGCACACACATGCAAATACACACATATATCCCTGCCTGAAGTTTGCAACATCTCAAATAGCTGTGAGGATTCCTGGGTGGAAAACACACACAGGTAGCCACTCGCTGCACCGAGTTGCACTCACTCTGGTGTCCTCTCTTGGTTTCCTCTCTATAATCTGTGCCGTCTATACACTAACCTGGCCTCAAGCAAGAATGAGTTATTCCTCTTCACTCTGAAGGGTAATATAACTTTTTCATTACATAAGTATTTCCAATTTAAGGGAGTTGGGAACCTGGACATGGAAAACCAGAAAGAGCTGTTTTCTAGCAATGTAGGCAGAAGCAGTTTTGTCATGTTTTCCTGCAGAAGAAATTCAATTCTCCACCAACGTAAGCAAAGCAATTTGTTATTGATGTGTTCAAGTTTCTGTGCAAACTGTTTGTGGCCTGGTCCAGAACAAGGCGAGGTTCTTTAAACACCTTGTGAAACTGGGTGAGAATGTGTATTTGAGGTATGAGTGCCATCCCCTGTCCCCGATGCTCTGAAAGTGTTTCTACAGGCTGTGCCATCTATATATCACCTGGCCTCACCATCCATACACCACCTTACTCTTCACTCTGAAGACATTGCTAACCCAAAGCTATAAGAAGTTTTAACACTGTGTTCTCTTTTCTTGCAATCCACCCATCACACAGGAACGCAGCAATGCAGAAAAGGCAAATTCAGAGCTCCATGTCAAATATGACGCTCTCGAAGTCAGTAAGCCACACCACAAACACCTCTCCTGCCACCTCTCCCTTCAGTCCCTAATCTGAGGTTATGCTCAAAGAGACTGACACAGCTCCAATCCAAGTCCCTGCTCCTTTTTCCTTCCCAGCCCAAGTCCCAGGAGCCAAAGAACCTACCTCATTCTTCTTGAGAAGTAAAAACTCATTTAGAAACAACTTCCAATTCCAAGAAAATACTTTGTCTCTTTTTCCTACAGAACTCTCTGACCTCTTCAGCTTGGATTCTAGGTCTTGTTTTCATATAATCAAAAATCCCAATTAAGTTTTAGTTTTCAAATATGAAGATACTAATTCTCCTAAAAATGAATCATGTTTCTATCATTTGAACATAAAAGTTCATGCAGGAGCTGGGTGTGGTGGCTCATGCCTATAATCCTTACACTTGAGAGGCTGAGGAGCGTGGATTGCCTGATTTCACAGGTTCGAGACCTGTCTGAGCAAGAGAGAGACCTCGTCTCTAAAAAATGGCTGGACATTATGGCAAGTGCCTGTACTCTCAGCTACTTGGGAGGGTGAGGCAAGAGAATCACTTGAGCCTAACAGTTTGAGGTTTCTGTGAACTATGATGTCACAGCACTCTACTGAGGGTGACAAAGTGATACTGTCTCAAAAAAAATTATGCAAGGTTGTTTTTATAAAATAGTATCATATCCATAACGTATGGGGTAAATTCTACACAATATAGTTGAAAGGGTATTAAATGTGGAGAGACACTGGAAAATTAGCTGAAGTTTTATCGTTTATTATACACATGATCTTGATTAAGTCAGTTGATCTCCCCACATTTTCATTTTTCTCATTTACAAAATGAGACTTTAATATTGTAATATATACAAAACAACAGGGTAAGCTGTGACGTCCACATTTGAGTGACATAATTATCACTACTATTTTTGTTATTTTTCTAGCACTCAATGCACACCATTCTCTACCACCCTATACAAATATCAGTATAGATAATTCATTCTTTTCCAAACATAGATAACACTTTCTCACCTTGCTCTGTAAAACCCTTATTCTAGAGCAGGGCTCTACAAACTATAACCCTTGGCCCCAACCTAGGCAACACCTGCTTTTTTAAGGCCCCACAAGCTAAAAATGTATTTTAGCATTTTCAAATATTGGGGGTGGCGTAAATAAAGGAAGAATATTATTATGTGACACCTAAAATGAAATGCAATCAAATTTCAGTGTTCATACATAGAACACAGCTATGCTCATTCCTTTGTAAACTTTCTCTGGTTGCTTTTTTGGTACTACAGGAAATTTGAGAAGTTGCTACATAGACTGAATGGCCCTCAAAGCCTAAAATATTTTCTCTTTGGCCTTTCACAGAAAATGTTTGCCAACAATGAGCTGAAGGTCTTCTTAAAATGCCTTTTCTCATGTCTTCTTTGCTCAGGACAATGTACACTTGACCCTGAACAAAGCAGAGGCGGGGGGCACTAACCCCCCTGTAGTTCAAAATCGGCACATAACTTTGACTCCCCCAACACATAACTAGTATATAATAGCCTGATGTTGGCTGGAAGTCTTAATAAAGAGTCAATGGACAGGTATTTAGGATAAGTATTATATAATGCATTCTTATCAATAAAGCAAGCTAGAAAAAAAGAAAAAAATTATTATTATTATTATTTATTATTATTTTTTTTTTTTTGGTAGAGACAGAGTCTTTCTTTACCGCCCTCGGCAGAGTACCAGGATGTCACAGGACTCACAGCAACCTCTAGCTCTTGGGCTTTCGCGATTCTCCTGCCTCAGCCTCCCGAGCAGCTGGGACTACAGGCTCTGGCCGCAACGCCCGGCTATTTTTTGGTTGCAGTTCAGCCGGGGCTGGGTTTGAACCTGCCACCCTCGGTATATGGGGCTGGCGCCCTACTCACTGAGCCACAGGTGCCACCCAGACAAAAAATTATTTTATTTTGAGATGGAGTCTTACCATGTCACCCTTGGTAGAGTGCTGTAGTGCCATAGCTCACAGCAACCTCAAACTCTTTGGCTTAAGCAATTCTCTTGCCTCAGCCTCCCAAGTAACTGGGACTACAGGAGCCTGCCACAATGCCCGGCTATTTTTTTGTTGCAGTCGTCATTATTGTTTTAGGTGGCCTGGGCCGGGTTCTACCCACCAGCCTGGATGTATGAGGCTGGCGCCGTAACTTCTGTGCTACAGATGCCAAGCCAAGGAAAATGTTCTTAAGGAGATAATAATCGAGAGAAAATACATAATTCATTAAGTGGATCATCATAAAAGTTTTCATCCTTGTCATCCTCACGTTAAGTAGACTGAGTAGGAGGAGGAAGAGGAGGGCTTAGTCTTGCTGTCTACAGAATGGCAGAGGCAGAAGAAAATCCATGCAGAAGTAGACCCATGCAGTTTACACGTATGCTGTTCAAGAGTCAGCTATACATACTAATGAAAACGCAGCTCACGTGCAACCTTCATAGGGTTTCCCTGCTACCCAAGTCTACATTAGAAGCTGCTGCCATAGGCTTCAGAGCAGTCAGTAGCACAATATAGATCTCATTAGATATTTATGTAATAAATAAGTTAGAATTTAATGTTTTTAAAAAAGCTAAAATATTTGGGTATATAGGGCAATCGCTTACACAACTTCCATTGCAATTTCTAAAACAGTGTTTTCCCATTGAAATTATTTAAGTAATATTTGCTGAACAAAACATAATATGTACCAAGACTAGTAACACTATTTAAGTAAGGCTAACAGCATGCTGGGAATGATGCTGACTGCTTTACACAAAACATTCGCTTACAGACGACGTCACAGGTTAGATGTGAAGATGCTCATTTGGCAGAAGGTAGATTAAAAACTTGCCCAGGTTATACAGCAAGAGAAAAACTTGAATGCAGTCACTTTAGTGATAAAGTAGGCCAAAGCCATCAAAATCTTTAAAACAGAAAACCAGAAATTTTACATTCAGTGCTGGTGAATGAAACAGAAAAGTCATGTCCAGGAAACCCTTGTGTCACTGGCCTTTTACGTGGGTTCACTAAGTCAGAATTATTTTCATAATAATATTAATACTAATGTTTTGTCTACATTTTCCAGCCCTATTCTCTCATAAGAGCATAATGAAGTTTTTCAAATACTACCTAAGATGTGACATTACAACAGATTGAATGCAGAGGCATCTGAGAATACAACTGTCATCCATCAAGCCAGACATTAAGTTTACAAAAATGGGAAACCACTTCATGCACTATTTATTTGTTTTGAAAAATATAGTTGAAAAGGTTATTTAAAAATCCATTTATCATAAGGACATTTGCACTAGACTGTTTATTTCAGCTCAATGTACAATTGCCAAAATGTAGAATCAGCCTAAATGTCTACCAACACAGGAATGGGTGAACGAGCTGTGGTGTATGGATACCATGGAAGACTATTCAGTCATTAAAACAGATAGGGACTTTACATCTTTTGTAATAACCTGGATGGAGGTAGAACACATTCTTCTTAGTAAAGCATGACAAGAATGGAGAATCAAGAATCCAATGTACTCACTTCTAATATGAAGGTGTAAATGAGCTAATCCAAGGCAGTGGGGGTAGGGGAATGAGGGAGTGGAGAAACGGTAAAAGGGAGGGGTGTGAGAGGTCATGGCATATGGCACACCTCTTGGAGGTGCAACACAATTGTAGGAAGGACTTTGTCTAACAAATGCAATCAGCATGTCCTAATTCATTGTACCCTTAATGAATCCAAAACAATAAAAATTAAAAAAAAAAAATACTTAAAAATAAGCTAAAAAAAAAAAAAAAAAAGGAGGTTTGGGCTGCCAGTACCATTCATAGGATATGCAGTAGGAAGTTGGAAGAGAAAGAAATATTGGGGGGAAGGACAGAATGCATCCCAGATGTATCTAGGAAGCTTGAGAAGCTCCTTGGGTATGACTACAAAGCTGGAGCTCTGCTACTTAGGATGTGTGTGCTTGCTCTGGGGCAAATGTTTTAACATCTTTCGTCCTTGCTTTTTTCTTCTGTAAAATACGAGTTCATAATATAAAGTAGTTTGATTGCATTGATAGCCCCATTTGTTCACTCCTTTAATTGGAGGTGGTATGTTCTGTCTGCCTCAACTTGATTTCTGGGCTCCACTTGTGACTTGCTTTGGCCAGTGAGGTAGGCACAGACTTGACAAATCCTTGCCTGTGCTCATCCTTGACTGTTCTTGGTCCTCCACCGTAACTATGAGAACACATGCAGGCTGGGTGCCAGAGGGATCTGAGAGAAATGTGGGCACAAGCCAAGGCCATTTTAGACAAGCTGGTGGCCAGCTAACCCTCAAACATGTACAGAGAGCAGAGCCAGATACCCAACTGCAGCTGCCTAGAGAGCCATGAGTAAATCTGGATAGAACTAGAACTACTTGGCCAACATGTAGGCTTGTGACAATAGTAAACAGTGAAATTTTAAACCACCATGTTTCTAGATGTATTGTCACACAGCAAGAGCTAACCGATGTAAGAAGTAATTATGAGAAGTAAATAAAGTCAAATAGGTGTGTCCAACCTGAGGACTTTTTTGCTTATCTGTGGTGTTAGCTATTATAAAAAGTATCCAGGAACTTTTTTTTTTTTTTCTAATCAGCTTTTGTTAGCATTTGTGTATATACTGGGCAGTCCAAGACAACTGTTTTTCTTCCAATATGTGGCAGAGAAAAAAAGCAAAAAGATGAACACCCCTGCTGTAGCACACTGTAGCCACGTTATCCTTGGTTGTAGTGGACACATCTCGTCTCAGCTGTGGTCTTTATCTTCTCTCCTAACCACACACACGAACGCTACCCAGGCAGCTTCAGTTCACTGGGAACCCACAGTCCAGCCTGAACTTTATTTTTACTGTTCACTTTGTGGAATTCTTTTAGAACAACCATAAACATCACCAACAGTTAGATAAGAGATTGTCATCTTTCTCTGCCAGAATTTATCCAGGAGAGATGTATCCTGAAGTCCCAACATGGAATCTTGCATCGTGTTCCCTTAGGAACAGTAAACATGGTAATAACATCTGTAGTAGTGTCAGAATGTGCCTCCAAGGGGATCTGGGTTAATTGAGCTCTCACCAATTGACAAAAGAACCAGAACCACAAACAGGCTTTTGATTTTGATCAGCCCACCAACCACTGCTCCTTTGGAATACAAGGAATCATTTGAGGGACTGTGGATAATCACTCCCTAAGTCTCTGAAACCAAAAGCCATAAAATTATGCCCACCAGGAAGCATTCAACATCCATTACATAAAAAAGACTGCTAAAGGACACAGACTTGGTTCAAAACAATTTCCTGGAGGATATATGTTTTATCATTTATATTTGGAGTTCAATCTGAAAATGGAGATTCCTCCCACCACTCCCAATTTCAACCTGATTGAGCCAGATTCCTTTTGAAGATCTGCCTTAGAGAAAGAGACGCACGGCTCTCCTGATATTGGTCTGATAAAGGACAGATGCCTAATAGATTGTAATTGAAATGGGAAGGCTTAGTTTTATAGACACTCAAATATTTGACTTTAACAGTGTTCCAAGATGTATAATTCAGAATTGAACTGAGGCCATAGCTTGAGATTTTTGTACTTGTGTGAATGGTGCCCTGCTGTTTTATTATGTTTTAACCAATGCCGTAGAGCATTCTCATTTATTTCCACTCAGGGTTAAAATTTCAAATTAGTGCCTATCAAATTCATGCCACATTTGGTTCACATACATGTAATAAGTGAGAATAATTTGTCACAATGTTTGCTTTCTTCGTACTGTGGTGCCCTTGGTCATTTAAAAGAACACATAACTGCTTGTTGCAAAACTCTCTGACAAAGTGAATATATTCCATCTTAAAAACATCTGAAATCTTCAAAGGCTCAGCTGGGCGGGACATTTAAGGCTAATTTACAGTCATTCTTTCCTTTTCCAGAGGACAAAAAGAGAGACAGATAAATAAGCACATTTTCAGGCATTCAAGGAACTGTTAGTAAAAAGCAAAGTCTGAGGTAGTGACATATCCTGTTTGCAACTGAGTAGATAAATTATGGCTAAACGCACAAACTTCTGTACTGATAATTAGATTTCAAAAATAAATTATTTCAAAGGAGTGCATTTGTCTTAGCTTTAAGAACATTTTTTTGGAGAGAATAACCAGTCCCTTAATTATAACACATACAGGGGAAATTTTTAAAATTAAGGTTATGGTCAGAAATTCCTATTTTGTGTGATCTGTAATACACATCCATGTCAAAGGCATTTGGCACTTTCCTAAAAGTTTATCTTTGGGATCAGCCCAAAATTTCAAAGAAAGTGCATCAGGAAAGAATTAGAAAGATGTGAATATTGTTTCCAGTTCTGCCATTCACATCCTACCTGGTAAATTTGTTCCTAACTTTTGTCATCCACAAATAAGAACAGTTGGGCCTGTCCTTACAGAATGGCAGGAGGCACCACCTTTCTGTCATTGTTCTGTTAATTTCTAGTGTTTAAAGATAATGTAGACGTAGTAAGCAAGAAGAAACCCGAGAAACCGGCAGCATGATTAGCGTGCCTAGTCTGCATAGCCACTGGCAGCATCCTTAAGGTTAAGTGAAGCAGCAAATTTTGACATGGCCATCAAAAAATGCCTGTTCAAATTCAATGCTCCTTTTCTAGAGTTTTGCTTTGTTTGTTTTTATCAAATAATATGCCTGGCAGGGATCTTGCCTCTTTTTCTACCCCTAACTCCACTCTGAGACACTTTCTAACTTATTCACATTATTATTTGTAGTTTTATGAATAATCATTACTTTTATTCATTTTGATACCAGCAGAGATAGGTACAACTTGGCAATGGTAAACATTGATGTTGCAGGCATTTAAGGATGAAAGAATGGAAGAAAAGGTCTAAAAAGGGGAACAGATGGGCATGCTTTGTTTGGTCCAGGCGATATTTGCCACATTACATTTTTCATTGACTCTGTATTTCAAACTTCCTTTGAAAAATCTGCAAATCTAGAATGATGGTTTTTCAACACTGTGTTGAAATGGAATGTTGTCCTGTTCATCCTGTTTGGACAGACATTTACTTCCCAGTACACCCCCATTCCTACCTTGTCAGATTTGCTCATTCCCTTTGACTGTAGGCATTTCAGTTTGCAACTCTTAGTCTGGAATGTGCAGGGACACCTCAGCAGCAGGTCTGCGGAGGGAAACTCTCAGGAGGCCCCAGGCACAAGCTGCCCCATGGAAGGGGACAGACAGGTGTTGAAGAACAGTTTCATGCTCAGCACGAGTTGCCTGGAGATAGCATACATTGTTACTATGAAACAGAGACTTACGAGCAAAATAATTGCCTAAATAAAATTTCTTTGTCTGAAAATATGTACAAGTGAGTGTTTTCTTAGTTATAAATATAAAAATCAAAATACCCAGAGATTTAAGTAAAATGGCTCTTGTATGGTAGTCAAATAGAAAATATTGACTAAAAAGCAAAGCTGTAATAATCTCTAGTTTAGAAGTTGTAACTTTGAAATAAAAATACCTCTGGCAGGGAAGAAAAGTGGATTCCTTAAGAAAAGTTTGTCACAAAGGAAAATGTAATCTTACAAGAATACATGATTATGGGTTTAAGGAAAGAAAAATTTAGCCCTAGAAACATATGTGATCGCCGTTTAAGCCACTTATGAAGTGATTTTATACTTTTACCATCATTAGTCAAAGAACCAAGAAATGGCTAAAACACTCAGCACAAAACCATCACATTACAATTCTGAAATGCTATATTGAAGTATTAGCACACCTTTTAAAGAGCTGTATGAAAATTTAGAATGGATTTGCCTTTGAGGACACTTCAAATGATAGGAAACAATTTACACTCGGGTTTGAAAAATGACTCAATTCCAGGGTCATTTTAGATGCTCCCTGTGGCCTGGGAGAATCCAGGGGGATTTGGTGAGCCCTGCTCAATTGAAATTGCCCGTCTCCCTTCGCCCCAACCCTGCCAAGGCTCTCTCTTGAGTTTTACTTTACATGAACAGACAATTTTCACAATGTGCTTTCCCCTCTCACTGCCAATGCAGAGCCCCAAGGGCAATGGATTACAAATTAGATGGCTTAAGTCTGGAACAGAAATAGCTGGGGGAAAACTGGAAGGGATAGGTCTGAAGCTCAAGGCAGAGACCTTGAAGACTGATTGTCAGGTTGGAATCTGGGGCCCAGGGAGCAACAATGTCAAATGTAGGGTAAGAGCTAAGCAACGGTTCAGAACCACACAGACAAGGACAGCTCAGGATTTGTAAAGTGAATGCTCACAGCTAACATGGATTCAGTGCTCCCCGCTTGCTGGTTGCTATGCTTGCCTTCTTCACATGCATTCATTAATTCAAGGCTCAACACCAACAGGCTCTATTATTAGGAACTGGGGGCCCAGAGAAACTAGGTAACTGACACCTGGATTCATCACTCCTGCAGCCTCCACTGTACTGTACAGCCTCTCTGGGCAGCTGGGTGAGCAGAGTGCAGCAGTGTCACCCTGTAGAACTTCCTGTGAGGATGGCAGTGTTCTCACCTGGACCACTCTACAGTAGCCACTGACCCTGGATGTGTCAGTAGTGGGCACTTGAAGTGGGATTAGCTACTATGATTGGGCAGTATGAGGTACTGCGTTTTTTTCATTGATTCAGATTCATTGACGGTACAGAGAATTATGTTACACTGTTTTCATTTGTTAGGCAAAGTTCCTCTTGTGTCCCACCCCCCAAGAGGTGCATAATACACCTTAATGTTGTGCCACTTAAGTGGGAGTACCCCAATCCTCCTTCCTCCTACTCCCACCCCCAACTTAAATTGATTTTATTTTTTCTCTTTTGTGGGTATTAGATCATCTACTGCTTCATATTAGAATTGAGTACATTGGATTCTTGATTCTCCATTTTTGCGATACTTTACTAAGAGAATATGCTCCAACTCTATTCAGGTTAATTTACATTTATATTTCATTGTAATGTATTTAAATTTAAGTTTATTAACAAATAGGCGCATGTAGCTAGTTGTTATCAAATTGATTGGACAGTGATGGTAAAAGGCCAGGCACACACCTCACTAGGAACTACAGGAACACAAATAGTGGGCCTCAAAAGGAAAGCAGATATTCGGAAAGTCACAGCCATCTTTCTTTTTTATTTATTTATTTTATTATTGTTAAATCATAGCTGTGTACATTTGTGCAATGAAGGTTTCATATACAATGTGAAATATACTGACTTCATATACAATCTGGTTCTGATTTCATATACAATGTGCTGGTTTCATATACAATCTGAAATATTTTCATCAAACTGTTCAACATAGCCTTCATGGCATATTCTTAGTTATTATATGTAGACATTTGTATTCTTCATTTAGTAGGTTTTGCCTGTACCCATTCTAAGATGCACCATAGGTGTGGCCCCACCCATCACACTCCCTCCACGCTGACTTCCACCCTCCCTTCCACTCTTTTGGCCTTTTCCCCATAGTCTTGTGCTATAGTTGGTTTATAGCCTTCATATGAAAGCTATAAATTAGCTTCATAGTAAGGTTGAGTACATTGGATACTTTTTCTTCCATTCTTGAGATACTTTGCTAAGAAGAATATGTCCCAGCTCCATCCATGTAAGCATGAAAGAGGTAAAGTCTCCATCTTTCTTTAAGGCTGCATAATATTCCATGGTATACATGTACCACAATTTGCTAGTCCTTTCGTGGGTCAGTGGGCACTTGGGCTTCTTCCATGACTTAGCAATTATGAATTGGGCTGCAATAAACATTCTGGTACAGATGTCTTTGTTATATTGTGATTTTTGGTCTTCTTGGTATATACCTAGTCAAGGAATTATAGGATCGAATGGCAGGTCTATTTTTAGATCTCTAAGTATTCTCCAAACATCCTTCCAGA
>CAUYPK010086482.1:0-22408 GCA_963574355.1 Loris lydekkerianus | reverse complement strand
TAGTGCAACTTCCCGAGCCTGACTAGAAGCAGATCCATCGAGCTACTTCCGCGTAGCAACGACTCAGCAAGGCCCGGCCTGAAACTGCCTCTACCTAGATACAGCCAATGTGGTACCATGCCACTGGCCAGACCCTGTCACTCACCTCTTCCCCCACCTTCTTTCCCTGCCCCTTCTCCACAATAAAAAAATAAATTAAAAAAAAAAAAAAAAAAACAAGTTGAGATCAGGCTGAAGCTGAGAAGAAATAGCATCCAAGGAGTAAGCTTCCCTCTAGAGAAGAGAATGGTCTCAACTCTTCATTGGTGGGATTCAGAGGCTCTTAGCATTTTATATGAGAAAGAGATTGTTCAGTTTCAGTCAGCCTTTCATGTGTATATATAGAAATTCAGCTTGGTAAACATTTAGTGAGCACCTGCTGTGTACCAAAAACTGTGTTGGGTGTTGAGGATACAACTGTCCCTACCCTTGGAGGACCAGTTGAAGAGAATCATCATACAGTGTGAGAATTCTATGACAGAGAGAGGCTCGCAGTTTGGTAAGAATACTGAGGGGAGCAGAGAAGGGAGTTTGGGAACTCAGAATTTCCTTATTGTGTCAAAATCTTTACCTTTTATACTTTGTTCTTATTCTGCTCCCTGGGGGAAAATCCAGAACAATTCTGCTCCTTATTTTATTTGGAAGCCTTAAAAATATGCATGATCTCTACACACTAACTCTTGGTCACCCTCTGTTGAAGGAACTCTAGTTAGCTAAGCCCAGCTCACCTACATACACCTAGATGTGTGCTATTCAGAACACTGGCTCTGGTGTTTATCATAGGTCTCTTTTTCTTTATCTGAAATATGATCAAATTGTATGAATTATTTCTGCAGTCCCCTGTGACTCTAAAAATTGTATGATTACTTCTCTTTATTGTCAGCCCTTCTCTGTGGTCCCAAATTTACTCACCTTTTCCTGGATAGGATATACATGGTCTCTAGATACTAACTTTTGGTTACCCTCTGCTGAAGGGACTCTAGTTAGCTAAGCCCAGGTCACCTACGTACACCTTGATGTGTGCTGTTCAGAACACTGGCTCTGGTGCAGCCCAGGTGGTAGGAAACTTTTCAGTGACCTCGTCTTCTGCCTTTAATAGGCTTTGCTCACTTAAGAGCCCCAGTTAACCTTTCAAGGCAATTGCTTCCATTTTTCTGACTTTTAAAAAAATTAGGTGGCAGCTTTTATATTTCTCCCTTTAAATTTTACTTTTTTTCTTACACAGTCCTTTAGCTTATGAAAACATTTAAATTTAATTTATACCACTGTCCATGCTGTGGATGTTTGAAATGTTAGCCAGGTGAGACAAGGCCGCCTGGTACTTCACTGCAGTTCTCCCCTAGGGACGCAGAGCCGTTAGCCTGCCAAGTCACTGTAGGTGTGGATCATCTGACAGCTCCATCATCCAGTGCAAGTTAATCACTCCTTCTTCCCTAGATACCATGCGACACAGCAAGCTCTTGCTGTTTATAATATGCCAGATCCACCAGTGTACTATCTGTATCAAGAAAGAAAATGACATCTATTTGAGGTAGTCTTTTCGGATTCTTCCCTTAGTGATCATGGTAACATTTTCTAAATGCACCCTAGACTCCTCAGGAAGGAAATGCACAATGAATACAATGAAGTAAGGCAAATTCTTCTCCAAATATTTGATAGTGTCTACTAGACTTTTTGTTAAATTTTAGTATCACTAGAGGTTTCCCATACCATTTTCCTTTTTAAAAAATCAGGATTATTCACAGAGATTTAGTTTTCTAGAAAGTCACCTATTTTTAGTAAATTATCAAAAATTCCTGTTAAGAACTGTCAGATCACTCCAGTGGGGGTGGGGGTGGGTCTGGGGCTGTGGACCTGAACTCGGGTAACGTTATCAAGGTTCCAGGGCCATATGTGCCTCCCTTCTGGTAAAGAGGCACTGGAGGGGTGCACATGTAAGCTACAGCCCTAGGTATTTAGTTCACATGGGAAAAAGAGACATTCCAACACTCACATGTTGCTGGGTACTAGAATGAGTAATACTTGCATGTTGAAGGAGGTTTTCAACAAAGGAGAGATCTTTAGAAAACAGAATAGAGTTCTGCAAGTCTCAAATTGGTAAGGGACAAAGGTATGGACAAAATTATTGCTCAGAATCTCCACAACCCTTATAATTGGCAAAGCCACAGTTTAATCATAATGATAGTGAAGAAAAGAACATAAAATTGGCCATAAAAGTTATCCAGTTATCCAAATTATTCAATTGGTATAGAAATTAGGTAATTGAACACTCGAACTCATCAATTACAGCATTTTGCAATATGTTCTCATGTTATTTTGCCAATAATTAAAAATAACTGAGGGAATTTCATGACTGCCAATTTCCCTCAGCTTTTCTGGAAAATGTTTGCAATATCCCCAAAAGTCTTCAAATAACTATTTAAATAAGTATGTTAACTCTTCAGACAGACTATATGTATTTGTAAAACAGAGGAAAATACCATGATACATTAAAAATAACCTCTTTTGGAATTCACTAATATTATCATTTTATAAATGGATTCACAGAAAAGAATACTATATTGGGCAAGAGGAGTGCATGACTTTGGTGCTTTATTTTAGTTTCATGGCAATAACCTGCATCAACACATTATAGGTAAAATAGCTCTTCCCTTGCAATGAGATGGTCTCTTCAGCTGCAATATGTCTTTATCAGCCGCTGCTCATAGGCCAGTGGAGAAATGTTATCTTTCACTTTTCTCATCTTAATAAAAATAATGACACCATAAAACAAACAAAATGGTCATTTTGCAGTTGACGGCCCATTTATGTCAGTAGCCTCTCATCACAATGAAATGCTGTAGACCCTTCCTCCCCACTATTAGTGGGATGAGCGTTAATATATACAGCATATGGGTGGCGCCTGTGGCTCAGTGGGCAGGGCACTGGAAGAGGCGGTGGAAGGGTGCAGATGTAAGCTACAGCCTGGTTCAAACCCAGCCCCGGCCAAACTGCAACGAAAAAATAGCCAGATGTGGCAGGCATCTGTAGTCCCAGCTACTTGGGAGGCTGAGGCAAGAGAATCGCCTAAGCCCAGGAGTTGAAGATTGCTGTGAGCTGTGTGATGCCACAGCACTCTACTGAGGGCTGAGGGTGATAAAGTGAAACTCTGTCTCTATAAAAAAAAAAAAAAAAAAAAAAAGATTAAAAAAATATATATACAGCATATGTAGTGCTGATTAATATATGTAATCACTTTGCTGAAGGCAGTAGTGCCTTGATCAAGCATGCAGTGCTTTGAGTTAGACTATCTGGGTTTGAAGTTTAAATGTTTAAATGTTCTAATTGTGTGACCTCAAGCAAGTTACTTAAGCTTTTGAGGCCTCGGTTTCCTCATCTGAGAAATGGAGATGAGATAATATTCCCCAGCCTGTAAGGTTGCTATGAGGCTTTAAAGAGTTAACATATACAACATGTTAGCAAAACTCCTGGCCCTTAATACATTGTCGTCAGCATTGTTATCATTCATAATATATTTTCGTATCTATCTATACATACATATAGATATTTGCTTCTAGATTTTAAGCACGTAAACATCCCATCTTATTCTTCTCTGTTGTTTCTCTCCTAATTTGTCACTGATCATACATATTAGGAGATTCCTGAGTGTTTCTGCAGAGCACCTGCTGTGAGAACCAAAGACATTTGCTCTTGTCATACAGAGAAACAGCCTATGCAAGGCACAGGTCACACATCTCCCTCTGCAACTTTGGTCTCTCTGCTTACACTCCCATACCAGATTCGACATGTCTCCTGAGATTCATGACAAAGGCCCCTGGGGAACCAGAGAATTCTAGATAGGTTAACCTTGCCTTTCTACTGAGCAATCTGGCAGTATCAATTTTTGAAAAAAAGAATTACCAAAATTCTAAACAAAAACATCCTATTAGAGGAAAGCAGTTTGTTTTCTCACAAGGATAAATTATGCCTGACATTTATATAAGGCCACAGATACACAATTAATTTATTGATCTGCTCAGTGAATACATGATTAATTTAAATGTTCCTGTGAAGTGGAGAAAATGTCATTATCATGGCTTTTTTTTTTTTTTTTTTTTGATGAAGAAAACAGAAGGGTAAAACTAGCACTCTTCTGAAGTGAGCAGAGTACAAGGAAGGCTATCTCTAGAAATCAGTGGTTGGAGAAGCTTTACTGAGGTAACACCATGGTTAAGAGCGCAAGCTCTGTAGTGGAACGCTCAGTTCTTCCACTACCAGTTCTGAGACCATGGGGAAAACCATTTGACTTTTCTGTTTCTGTTTCCTCCCAGAGTTTCTAGGAGGATTAGGTAAAAGAAAGTTAAACAATTTAACACACTGTCTATCCCATAATAAATGCATAATATAAAGTAAAATGTCTTCTTCAACTATTTCTTCATCTTTATCATGATCATCAACAGCATCTAAAAATGATGTGAAGAAAGGAATACACAATGAGATTTTCAGTGTTGCAGGTGATAAAGGGTGAAGTTGATGGGTCAGACCCTCGGTAGTGGGAAGAAAAAAGGCAGGTAAGTTTTGATTCAGGCAGATACAGAAAACATTTGGGGAATAGGGACTAAAGTTTTCTTTCTCTACACCGAAGTACTTGGGAAGATTCAGAAAATGGGAAGAAGCAACGGAAAGGGTTCTCTGTGAACAGACCCCAAAGTGGCTGCTAAACCAACTCCCACAGAGCATTTTTCGGCAGCTGAATACTGGATTTGGTGCCTTTTATCTGACAGGAAATTTTTGGGCCTTCTTTTTGAAGTGAGCCTTCCCATTTCCCACTGCCTCTTATCCTCTCTAAATTTTTTTTTAGCTCCTTCTCTGATTTTTCTTATTGCTGTGTCTCTAGCCTAGACAATTTTTAGAATAGAAATATTGCCAATGTATTTCTCCAGGAGGTCATCCTACCCTAACACACCAAGTAATTCAGGAGAGTGAAGGAGACAGAGGCCACCAGAGCCAAGACGGAAACTGAGCAGACCAGCACCTGCAATGGAGCTAGCAAGATAGGTTGACTGAAAGTGCAGTGCTCTCTGACGACTGTGTGTTCCATCTTTCATTCCCTGGGTTCAGGCCCTAGTTTCTGGCCTGAACACATTCTCTCCGAATGGAATTGAATCTGGTGTAGGTTTTTCTTTTCATGGTTTTGTCTCCATATCAGCAAACCACCCCATGTCCCATGTTATAGATAATCCGGAGAAAGACTTCTGGGTCTGAGGGTTGTGGTGGAACTCTTAGTACCAGACAGTTTACTCTGAAGGGCCATCAAGGGCCATCTTGAGCAGAATGGGAGGAAGGTCATGGGCAATTGAGGGCCATCATAATGGGAAGGAGGCTGGAGTGGACAGAGTCAGCTCTCGGGGCCAGCAAGGAGCTGACTGATGGGATCATAACTGAAACAAGATGTGAGACTGGAAAGCCAGGTTTGTTTATTAACAGCCAGGCAAGCTTCTGAGTTGAAAACAAAATATTCTTCTTAAAAAACAAAAATGACCCATGTTGTAACTAGCCAGGAAGAAGGAGAGGAGGAACTCAGTTAAAAAACAATCCTTGAGGAAACAGAAAATACATAGGAAGACAGGGGCTATGTTTTTCTGCCATACAAAAAACAAGAGGGAATTGTCGGGCCCTGCCATGTGCCTGAGGCCTAGTGCAACTTCCCGAGCCTGACTAGAAGTAGATCCATCAAGCTACTTCCGCGTAGCAACGACTCAGCAAGGCCCGGCCTGAAACTGCCTCTACCTAGATACAGCCAATGTGGTACCATGGCCCGACCCTGTCACGTACCTCTTTCTCCGCCTTCTTTCCCCGCCCCTTCTCCACAATAAATAAATAAATAAATAAATATTTAAAAAATATATATATATATTTCAAATTGTATATAAAACCAGCACATTGTACCCCATGATTGCATTAATGTACACGGCTATGATTTAATAAAAAAAAAAAAAGAAAGAAAAAAAAAAAGACTCAGAATGCATACCCAAATTGGCCAATTTTATAAGTAATACATTAGATGGCAGACTCCAGATTTTAAATGATTTTACTGTGGTGTCAGTAATTTAACGAGTTTACCAGGAGTCACAACGCTCAGCTAGTTTTGTTTATAGAAGCATAGGATGTGGAACAAGGGAAGTACTCACATGGTGCATTCTCTGATGATTATACTCTACATGGAAGAGACTTTACTTCCAGACAATCACATTTTAGACCAACATTGGCAGGGTAGGAGGTTTTCAGTGTATAGTGGAATTCTGGAGATAGAATTTCGTAAGTTAAGCGCTCCAACTTGGCCTTGTTACCTGTGGACCGCCTGGCTTTCAGCAACTTAACCCTCTTTCAGGCTCAGTTTTCTCATCTTTAAAATGGCAATAGTGTCTACCTTGCAGCATTGTCATTGTATACAAGGGAGACCACGTTTCCATGCATCATTATGCAAATATAAGTAGACCCATTCATCTGATTGGCAAGAGGAATTGAGAAACTGCTGTTTGTTTTGTTTTTTAAAGGATGGAGAAGTAAGAATTCTGTCAATAAGGCACGGCAAGGAAGGCAGCAGCAGCCCACTGTCGGCTAGCTGGCTGGAGTGCTGGCACCTTGTCTCATGATCTTGATGCAGGTCATCTTCTTTTCATCAGATTCAACACTTGAGACTTTTGTGCTATTGTTATTTATGCACATTAAACAAAAGTCTAAAGTACACATTCTATGTAAAGCAAAGTGCTAGCTAGATACTTTGAGGAGGTCAGTGCCAGCATGAAGAGAGGCTGGGGGAAGGGGAGTAATGTGAGAGGAAGACTTGGCACAGACCAGGTAGTGGTGCTGTCAGTACAAGTGCTGCTTGCAGGTCCCCAGGGAGGTTGCCCTACACTGCTGGGCCTGGCTGGGCCTGGCTGGGCTTGGCGACCATCCATGTCTGTTGACCCCACACAGAGTAAATGAGTAAGTTTGGCCTTATAACAGCCTTAAATTTTGGAACATGTGGTTTTACTAATATCTAATTCTCTCTTTGTCCTACCCATCAATTGGTTAGGCTTTAGAACCACAGCATCCTGGTGTGCTTCACTTGTTCCTGGTAACTGAAAAACTTTTCTCTGTAGTTCATGTTTACTTTAATGAATGTCAGAGGCTCTGGAAATGTCTTAGGGGGGTCGGTGCCAGTGTGACAGGGCATGAGTGATGGTTTTCTGCCTCTAGACAAGTAACTCAGATGAATATTTTAGACATGCTGCTGCTTTTTCTCTTGAGTTTTCTTAACATGTCCACAAATTTTGGCTAGTGAGCTGCTAAAATTATTAATAGAATAAGTATATACTTATGCACGCTGTATTTCCAGGTATTCTTATTTTTCCAGTTACTTTTCTGGTAGTCGCTCCTTGTCCCCAGTCATACTTCTCTGGCGAAGAGTTAGACATTTCCTCATTCCATTGAAAGTGATGTCAGCTCATGTACAGATGCCTAGCTAGCCTCATGTACATAGTTGGCCTTATGCCTAGCTTCCTAAGTGTGTGGGTTTATTTTAGAACTACTTTTTGGCTTAGTTTTAATACAGGAAAGATGAATAGAATAGACTTAGGATGTTTAAGCCATATCAGGTGTTGTTTATCCTTGGCATAGGAGTTGCTACAGGAATGTTTCAGAGCTATTCAGACCACGACAGTGGTCTGTTGGAGTGACAGGCATTTCTCCCTGTATTCATAAATTCCTTATCTAACTTTAAACTATACATGTCTAAGGGGAAGGAATTTATATTTGGCTCATTCATTCATTAACTACCAAGTCCGTACTGTTTATAAAATAATGTGGAGATACAAAGATGAATTACAGAAGGATTTTGCCTTCAAGGATCTTAGTCTTATTGGTGAATTAAGATATATGAATTAGCTATTGATATAATCCAAGGTAACAATGAAATGTACCACATAATAGTACAAGTCAACATCACACAGGTTCTAAACGAAAAATAATTTCCATACAGAAGCAAGATGAGTAGAGATTTTGATGCAATGGTGAAACTAGAGTTAACAAGCCATCATAGAGGAGATTCTTCGGAGCAGGGGGACAGAGAAATAAGGAGTTAGAGGTACAGAAATTCAGGGGAAAGTCTATGTGGAAGGTAGAGTCAATACTTACAGTAACTGAGAGACAAGAAAGGGTAGAGCATATAAAGGAAGGGGTGAGAAACTGGGACGTTTGAGCAACAGCCTACGTGAGCGGTGGTAAAAGGGTACCATGCCAAGTTGTAGTAAGATGAGAAAAAAGATTGGAAGGTTAGAGTGGATTTGTCATTGAAGACCTACTCACCCACACTGAGTGGTTCTAGCAGACACCATAGCTGAGAGAAATAAATTTGCAAAGGAAACCTCAGTATTTTTGAAGAATTTTGTGGTCACTCTTCTACATATGCCTGACCTTATGGTGGGAATTCTGGTCACTACACTGGGAAACCTAAATACAAAGGGAAATACTGGTTCGCATGGGGCAGCAGCCAAATGATTGCACTCATCCAGCAAAGGCAAGGTACTGTGGTGACCACGGTGGACAACAGAGTTACAGTAGCAGAGGGTAGTGTGGTGACTGCGGTGGACAGCAGAGTTACAGCAGCAGGGTAGTGTGGTGACCACAGTAGATAGCAGAGTTACAGCAGCAGGGTAGTCTGCTGACCATAATGAACAGTTACAGCAGCAGTCAGAATTGTCCGTCTTGTAAAGACCTGTGGCTTTGGCTGTTTGATCATGGTGTTCATAGAAGTGAAATAAATAGGAAAACTATTAAATTCTTTGTTGCTGCAAGGGACGCTACACCTCCCAGCACCACACAAAAGAACCAGGCAGGACACAGATTGAAGTGCTAGCTTGCAAGAGGTGTGCTAGCTTGCAAGAGGTGCGCTAACCAGAGATGCGGGAGAGCCCTGAGCCCCCTCTGCAATGGCTATTTATAAAGGTTACACACAACAGGTGTGGAGAGTTAAAGTAATGACATATGAGGTCTGCAGGCATAAGGATTGCCACATGCTCCCTCCTCACGTGCTCTTTCCCCACAACCCCCATGAAGAAGCACCAAGCATCAATATTTAACACCTGCTTACTAACGAGTGACCAATCTTCTCTCATTCCGGAACACTGAGTTACTTGGGGGTTTGCCCCTAAGTCACAAAACATCTCTAGGCTTGCCAGGAGACTATCTTGTTCTCAGCGTTTCCTTTTAATGTGATAAGAATCGGTAACTGTCCTTACAAGCATATTGTCCATTCCTCTGCAGTTCTTACTTGATCTGTATAAGAAGAGAAGGTCCAGGTTAAGTGAATAAATTCTATCTTGAATCATAAAAACAAAGAGTCGTGACCCCTCAGTCAGTTTCCACACTTGAGCATTTTACAGACCCAGAACCCACTGACTATAGGAAGGCTAGGTTCTCTTGGGGTGATGATCTCAGTACAGTGCCAAAAATTTGTGGGGTTTTTTGTTTATTTTGTTCTTTACAGACAGAGTCTCACTTTGTCGCCCTCAGTAGAGTGCTGTACCATCACAGCTCACAGCAACCTCCAGCTCTTGGGCTTAGGTGATTCCCTTGCCTCAGCTTCCTGAGTAGCTGGGACTACAGGCGCCTGCCACAATGCCTGGCTATTTTTTTGTTGCAGTTTGGCCGGGGCTGGGTTCAAACCCGCCCACCCTCAGTATTATGGGGCCAGTGCCCTACTCACTGAGCCACAGGCGCCACTCAAAATTTGTGTTGTTAATTCTTTCCCCAAAGACCTATGGCCTTTTACCAGGGTAACTGCGCATGGGGAAAAGAAAGTAATAATCAGAACTTTTGGGGACTGGTGGGGTCTGAACTGACACTAATTCCAGGAAGACCCAGAATGTCACTGTGGTCCACCCGTTAAGAGTAATATTATATCAGCTCTTCTGGGTTTTTTGCCTTTCCTTATAAACTTTAGAATTACTTTGTTAATTATCTGCAAAGTAATTTTCTGAAATTTTGATTGGATTGCATTGAACCTATAGATCTAGTTGAGAAATGACATTCAGTCTTCCTGTCCATGAATATGGAATGTCTCTCCATTTATTTAGTTCTTCTTTGAGACTGTTCACCAGTTTTATAATTTTCCTCATATAGATTTTATATATCTATTTTGTTAGATTTATATCCAAGTATTTTATTTTCATGGGTACTAATGTAAATGATACTATGTTTTTAATTTCCTGTGTTCCTTGTTTATTGCTGGCATATAGTAAAGCCATTGACTTACTGACTTTTGTATATTAACATTGTATCCTGCAACTTTACTAAAATTGCTTATTCTAGGAAAGTTTTTTTATCTCTTATTCTCCCACTGATTAAAAAAAAGAACAGGCCTGTAGCTCAGCAGCTAGGGCATCAACTACCTGCATTGAGACAACCACCACCACCACAACAACAAAAACAAAATAGCTGGGCATTGTGGCCGGTGCCTGTAATCCAAGCTACTTGGGAGGCTGAGGCAAGAAAATCGCCTAAGCCCAAGAGCTGGAGGTTGCTGTGAGCTATGGTGCTATGGCACTCTACCAAGGGCGACATAATGAGACTGTCTCAAAAAAAAAAAAGAACAAATAAAGCTGAATGCTGGTTTCCTGATTACAAAAGGATTAACTTAAACCTAACTTGATAAACTAGCTTGAATGCTATTGCAGTCAGTCCTATTAGCTCACAGTCCTTCCCAGAGCCTCAATTATACTATTGTTGCTGTTGATAGTACTATTGTACAACACTTATTTACAGAGCTCTAAAGAGCAAAAGTTCTTCAACTATTGTAGCACCAAACTCATTTTCTGGGAAAAATCTCACCTGAGCCAGTATGAAACTATGTAAATATTTCCTACTAAGTATAAATATTCATACATTTTTATTGTAGGAATGTTATTGTGTTGGATAGGATATTGCCCTAGATCCCAATGGGGGAAGTGCAGAAGACAGGGCAATTGTTTAATTAACCTTTCTAAAAATCTGAAAATTCTGAATTTACAAATGACCTCAAAGGTTTCAGATAAGAGACTGTGGAGCTCTGGTAATAAAATGATGCAAGATGATGGTGGTGGTGATGGTGGTCTTGGTAATAGTTAGTTTTATATTTTAAAAAGAAGAACCTAAATTCAGCGTTACTTATTTAAGGAGATCACCTATATTTAAAGATAGCTCAAACTATTAGAAGGGTGACCAAGCCTAGTCAAGTCTTGGAACTTGTAGGATCTAGTGTTTTAACCCATTATTTGAAAATAGTGGCTAGAGTTCCAGGTTAGATCATAAACACCTCAAAATATTATGTATTTTCAATAAGAAATATTTAAAAAGCAGTAGTATTTAAAAGCTAGAAGTTAAGAATTCTTAAGCAGGCTGGGCATGGTGGCTTATGTCTGTAATCCTAGTACTCTGGGAGGCCAAGGCAGTTGAATTCCTTGAGCTCAGGAGTTTGAGGTCAGCCTGAGCAATAGCAAGACCCTGTCTCTACTAAAAATAGAAGGAATAAAATAAAAGCTTAGGAGCTTGAGGTTGCTGTGAGCTATGATGCCACCGCATGCTACCCAGGGTGATAGAGCGAGACTCTGTCTCAAAAAACAACAACAAAACGCAACTAAAATAAATGATAATTTTTCAGCATTATATTCATTTTGAATTCTGTTCAAATAGTGTTGAGAACTATTATTTCATTTGGTTAAGGTAGATTGCATATTTTGTGGATTTTTTTGAGTGCTTTTAAAGTACCACAGTGTGGTGGTGCCTGTGGCTCAGTGGGTAGGGCACCAGCCCCATATACCGAGGGTGGCAGGTTTGAGCCCAGCTGTGGCCAAACTGCAACAAAAAATAGCCAGGCCTTGTGGTGGTGCCTGTAGTCCCAGCTAGTTGGAAGGCTGAGGCAAGAGAACCGCCTAAGCCCAAGAATTGGAGGTTGCTGTGAGCTGTGACGCATCAGCACTCTACCAAGGGCAACAGAGTGAGACTCTGTCTCTAAAAAAATAAATAAATAAATAAAATACCACAGTGTATGTGTCAGTGAGTCTCATATGTTTAACTCTCAAAAACCTGACTTTCCTTTTCTTTCTATTTGATACTATATAAACCACTAATAAAAACCAACAATGCAGTGTTGGCCAGCTACAAGTGCGTAAAAGAAAATGGAAGATTTTTTTTATCTTGACGATAACTGGATAAACATTGGAAAAGTGTGAACTAAGGCAAGGAAAGGGAGGTAAAAACATTGAGTCCCTGTTACAGGTTAGTTACTGTACTGTAAATGCATTGCGAATGCATTTAGTTATAATGAGATCTCATGAAATGTAAGTATATCACTGATACCCATTTAATAGATTTTGAAAAATCGTGACTGAAATAGTTCACCCAGAGGCAGGTGGCTAGTGGTAAAAGTCAGGATTTAATCCTAAATCTTTGGCTTCATTGCTTGTGTTCTTAAAATAAAATGGGGAGGATTAAGGTGAAATGAATTGAACTGTTGGTGTTGTAAAATAAAAAGGTTTTGTATGTGATTTTTTCTTTTTCCTGAGCAGAAAATACAAGTATGTTTGAGAAATAAAGTAGGATTCCCTGTACTGGCCAAGTTTGGAGCAGTTCTCAGGGGATGTTTACAGTGGTGTAGCCAGTGTTCATGAATCAGGTTCATATCATGGGGCGGGGTGGGTTCACAGTGATGTAGCCAGTGTTCACGAATCAGGTTCATATCATGGGGCGGGGTGGGTTCACAGTGATGTAGCCAGTGTTCATGAATCAGGTTCATATCACTGCGGGGGGTGGTAGTGTTCACAGTGATATAGCCAGTGTTCAGTGTTCACAAATCAGGTTCATATCACTGCGGGGCGGGGGGGAGTATTCACAGTGTTGTAGCCAGTGTTCACAAATCCAGTTCATATCACTCTGGGGGGGGGGGGGGTGTTCACAGTGATGTAGCCAGTGTTCAGTGTTCACAAATCAGGTTATCACTGTAGGGGGGTGTTCACAGTGATGTAGCCAGTGTTCACGAATCAGGTTCATATCACGGGGGGGTGGGGTGTGTGATGGAAGTGGGTGGTAGGGAGGATTGATTATCTGTACCCTATGTTGAATTTTCAGGGTTTGAAGTCTTTAATTTGTTTGCATCCTATGAGACATGTTTTTAGTGATTAAATGGAACTGAATGAGCACTATATATATGGATATGAATAGTTTTTTTTGTTTAGGCTTAAGTTGATTGCTATCCATTACGGAGTTTTCAGTCTCTCAGATCGTGGAATGTGTGTGAAATCTCTTATTAGATAAACATTGGCATAACAGCTCTGAAAGGATATTTTCTTTGATAACTATGTCTACTCTCAAAAATGTCTTTTGGGAATATGGAAAATCAATATGGTTAGTCTTTTATGTGAATGGATAATATAGATTTTAGCATACAGTGTAAATCTAAAAAATATAAAAAGTTTGTGTATGTGTTCTGTTTTGCTTTGAGGGATCACACTAATATTTATATCTGAGCTTTTTTTCTATGCACAGGTAAGACTTACCGCATATACTCGAGTATAAGCCGAGTTTTTTCCGGCACAGAATTTGTGCCGAAAATCCCAAACTCGGCACAAATTTTGTGCCGGAAAAAACTCGGCTTATACTCGAATATATACGGTAAGTTTCTCTTCAAATGTAATTTCTCATGTTTCTGAAATAGAATAAATAAAACTAAGCTTAAATATTATGCTGAATAGTTTGTGCATTTTAGAACTGTTCAGTCATCCTCATTAACCACTGTCTTTAATGTTCCTAGGTTATTGAATCTTTGGGAATTATTATTTATAAAGCACTGGACTATGGTTTGAAGGAAAATGAAGAAAGGGAGCTGAGCCCTCCCCTAGAGCAACTCATTGATCTTATGGCCAACACGGCAGAAGCCGATGGTAGCAACGATGAGGGCTATGAGGCTGCAGATGAAGGCATGGAAGATGAGGACGATGCCAAGAGGAAAGTCTCAGCTATTCGGTCGTACAGAGATGTCATGAAGGTAAAGCAGCAGTTGGTGAAGTACTTGTTTCTCATAAGAGGTATTTCATTTTTAAAAAATTAAATGGTGATTTAGCATTTCATAATAGTTCCCATACCTTAACAGCCTGAATGTGCCCTTTTATGATTGTATTCTATCTCTCAAAACATCACTTTTGGAGATTACACACCCCTGCTCCTAACATCCCACACCTCAGCGTGACTGGGCCTCAAGACTTCCCTTGACTTCTGCATTTCCATTTTGTGAAGTAGATAACAACTGCGATGCTGCGTCTCAGGTATCACAGCTGATTATTGTGCTTTGTTTTCTTGACCTTCCTACTAGTAGTTATATTAACAAAACAAGTTCACTGGGTTGGATTGAATTTTTCTCTTTGGTTAGGTTTTGCTATACTTGAAGGCCATGATTTCTACAGTGCTAAATGTATAGAGACAAAAATTAAGATAGATTTGTCAAATTAGCCTTAAAAGAAATAGTTCTATTTTTGAGTTATTTGTTCTATATTGAGTATATGTGCCATGTTCACTAGATTTTGTAAGCAGTATTGACAGTATATCATTTACGTCCCATCTTTTCATAAAGTACATCAGAGACAGCAGGGTAGAGGAGTGATGAAGGTGGTAGTGTTCAGGTGTGTTGAGCACCCCTAGTCCTTACTCTTCTTAGATGTAACATCTCTCAGGAACTCTGGAAGGGGACTATACAGGTGAAGATTTTAATGAAATTCAGATATATTCTTTTAAGACCTATAGTATAGTGATGCTTATTTTAAATCATTAGCCTATGAGCTCAAGAGTTCAAGACCGACCTGAGCAAGAGTGAAATTCCATCTCTAGTAAAATAAAAAAATTAGGCAGGTATTGTGGTGGGCACCTGTAGTCCCAGCTACCCCAGGAGGCTGAGGGTCACTTGAGCCCAAGAATTTGAGGTTGCTCTGAGCTGTGATGCCATGGCACTCTATCCAGGGCAACTGAGTGAGACTCTGTCTTCAAAAAAAAAAAAAAGAAAGGCAAATTAACAGCCTATACAAGTAAAATACGCTCATATATATACAAATAGAAAATTCACATTTTCATTTTATGTTTTCTAAATGTTAATATTTATTTTTTAAAAACAAATATATTTAAAAGCCAAGTAAAACAAATGACCGTCTTGTTCTGTGGAAGACCAGTGGTAAATAGTGATTTAAAAAATGAAGAGTGAAAGGTTTTACATTAAAAAGAAAAACTGCTTAATAAAATTGTATTATATTAAGAATTTTTGTAAAACAAGTAGAGCTGCTCTTGTTACAAGATAATTTGCTTCACTAAAGCAACCATTTTACTATTTATATATATTCCAAAATATATGATGTTGTGAACCTCAAGTATACACAGTAAAATTTATTAAAAAAAAAAAAAGAAAGAAAGAAAAAGAAATAAGACTACACTTCTGAAAGTGAGCTTACAGTTTTTGGTGGGATGTGTGTGTATTGGGAGAGACGGTATAAAATGAATGGGAAATGAGGAAGAGAACATCCACTAAACAACGAGACTCATAAAATCAGCCTGGCACCAGATGGTGACAAATGCCATACCAGATTGCTACAGGTTTGGAAGATGAGTGCCAAAGAGTAATTGGAATTTTAAAATTCCTTTTTTTTTTTTTTTTTTTTTTGCAGTTTTTGGTTGGGGCTGGGTTTGAACCCATCACCTCCAATATATGGGGCCGATGCCCTACCTTTGAGCCACAGGCACCCCCGAATTTTAAAATTCTTGGTGATACTAACAATTTGAACTTTTGAATGGATGTTCTTTATTATTTTAACTTATTGTTATTATCATGTGAAAATAAATAGTTAGAAGGGTGTTTAAGAAGACAGGTTTCATAGATTGGAGGAAAACTAAAGTTTACCAATTCCATTCTTAAGAAATTTTTTGGAGCATATCATATCCTTACCTCTGGTTTCCATGCTAATCAAAACCAACCCATAAAATTCTCCACATCTGTAACAATGGTTTTTATTCTTCCTAAAATAATATATTTTGAATGTTGATTTTAGCTAAATGAGAAAAAAAATTGCTGAAAGTAAAGAGAAATTTTAAAATATTATAAAACCTATTATTCATCATGATATAGTAATACATAATATGTTTGTGATTTGCTTAGCGAGTTTAAAACCTCAGTTGGTAAATTGACTCATTGTTTCCTTTGAAAAGACAAGAATTAACTGAAGAAATACAACTACTTTCTCCTTGTTGGAAGTAGAAATGTGAAACTAAATTTGAGTGATACAGATAATAGGATGTTTGGGAACTTGGAGGCAACGTGTTTTAAATTCTAAGTGAGCAAGACCTTCTTTCATGTGTACCTTTTTTCCCAGATAGTTTTTTATTCCAACTAATTGTTTAATTTGATATATTATGTTTTAATTTGGTACATTATAGTTGAAAGTGTTTTCACATTCATTCCATTATCTCAGCCTTAAGATAACACCATGAGGTGGTTTGGATAGGCATTCTTACATCCATTTTACAAATGAAAAAACTAAGGTTTGAGAAGTATATGACTGTCCACCTTCATATAACTAAGAGGAAATGTGATAGGAGATGGAGTGGAATGCTGTCTTCTAAGTTCTAAAATAGAATCTAGAGTTATATACCCAGTGAAATACTAACATGTATCAACAATAAAGGTAAAATATATCTTCTGACAAATATAGAAAATCTAGCATTACTAGAGATAAAAAAAGGATGCTTAACAATGAAAAGTTCAAATCACGAAGGAGCAATGGGAATGCTAAATTTGTATGTATCAAATAACAGCCTTTAACAATAGCACTGAATCAAATAAATAATTAAATCAAGATTAAAAGTGGAAGTGGACAAACCCACAGCTGTAGTGGGAGGCTTCACAAGCTTCTCTTCGTTCCAGTGCAAATACAGCATATTTGAACAACTGGGAATAACAAGTCTGACTTAACATTATAGGACATGGTACCCATCCATTGCAGAGTATACATTCTTTTCAGGGATATGTGGAAAAATTAAAAATTTGATCGTGTTTTAGGCCATAAGCAAAAACAAATCTTAATACATTTCAAAGGGTTAAAATTATATAGGAATTTTCTCTTACCGTAGAATTAAGTCTGATATCAATAATAAAAATATTTTATTACTTTCACATATACTTGGAAATTAAGAAATCATTTTTAAGTGCCCTAAAATAAGGGAAGAAATCACAATGGAAATAAACTGACCTATCAAAACTTGTGGGATCAGAAAGTCCTGACTAAAGGGAAATACATATACAGATATTATCTATAGATTAGTGTTATTTAAAGGAACCCAGACAGCACCAATAGTGAAATGTTGAAAGTTTTCCCTTTGAGGTTGATAGTGAACTGTGAACTCCTGCCTCGCTACTTGCATTCAGCGTTGAGTGGAGGTCCTCAACAGTATAGTCTGGCAAGAGAGGAATTAAAGTTGTAAGGACTGGAAAGGAAGAAATATAATTACAGTGATTCACAGATAATGTATTACATAAAAAATGTGAAATAATTAACCAGATTGTCTTTTAGCATTAATAAGGGAATTTAGGAAGGTCACGATACAAAGTCAGTAAATAAAACCAGAACAACAAAAAGTAGAAAATGAAATATAAAAATTATGTATAATACATATATGTTATATATATAAAATATGTACAGGTAACAGTAGCCCCTAAAATCAAATACTTATGAAGAAATCAAACTAAAGTTATGCAAAACTTCTATAAAGAAAACTATAAAATATTTTTAAATATTGTTAAAATAATTTAAAAAGAACTAATGAGTTGAGACATACCATTTCTCCCTAAAGGATTCTTACAATCTCAAATAAAAATCTCTACAAGAACATAGCGTGCTCATGGCTGGGAAGAATCAACATTGTTAAAATGTCTATACTTCTCAAAGGAATCTACAGATTCAGTGCCATTCCCATTAAAATACCAACATCAAACTTACAAGATTTGGAAAAAATAATTTTTTGTTTGGTGTGGAACCAAAAATAAACCTTGCATAGCTAAGGCAATTCTTAACAATAAAAACAAAGCCGCTGACAACAGCCTACCGGACTTTAGGCTGTATTGCAAGGCCATAGTGACCAGAACAGCATGGTACTGGCACAAAAATAGAGAAATAGATATCTGGAACAGTTGTCTGTGAGGTGAAACTAACATTTTACAGCTACTGATATTTGATAAACCAAATAAGAACATACATTGGGGAAAAGAATCCCTATTCAATAAATCCCTCCCAATAAATGGTGTGGGGAGAACTGGATATCCACATGTGAAAGACTGAAACTGGACCTGCACCTTTCTCCACTCACAAAAATTGATTCAAGATGGATAAAAGATCTAAATTTAAGGCATGAAACAAGGAAAATCCTGAAAGAAAGTGTGGGGAAAACACTTGAAGATATCAGGCTGGAGAAAGACTTTATGAGGAAGACTTCTGTGGCAATTGCAACAACAACAGAAATAAACAAATGGGACTTAATTAAACTGAAAAGCTTCTGTACAGCTAAGGAGACATAACCAAAGCAAATAGACAACCTACACAATGGAAAAGGATATTTGCATACTATGAATTGGACAAAAGCTCGCTAACTAGGTTCTATAGAGAACTCAAATTAATCCACATGAAAAAAGCCAACAATCCCATATATCAATGGTCAAGAGAGATGAATAGAACCTTCTCTAAAGAAAATAGGTGAATAACAAGCATATGAAAAAATGCTCGTCATCCCTAATTATCAGAGAAATACAAATCAAAACCACCCTGAGATATCACCTAATCCCAGTGAGAATGGCCCACATCACAAACCCTCAGAACTACAGATGCTGGTGTGGATGTGGAGAGAAGGGAACACTTTTACGCTCCTGCTGGGACTGCAAACTAGTACAACCTTGTTGGAAGGAAGTATGGAGAACCCTCAAATAGCTCAAGTTAGACCTCCCATTTGATCCTGCAATCCCATTTCTGGGCATCTATCCAGAAGAAAAAACATCCTTTTATCCTAAGGACATTTGCGCTAGACTGTTTATTGCAGCTCAATTTACAATCACCAAAATGTGGAAACAGCCTAAATGCCCACCAACCCAGGAATGGATTAACAAGCTGTAGTATATGTACACCATGGAATACTATTCAACCATTAAAAAAATGGAGACTTTACATCTTTTGAATTAACCTATATGGAAGTGGAACACATTATTCTTAGTAAAGCATCACAAGAATGGAGAAGCAAGAATCCTGTGTACCAATTCTGATATGATTGATGACCTAGTACATGGTAGAGGTGGGGAAGGGGGATGCAGGGAGAGGGAATTAGCAAGGGGTGTGGGGGGCCACAGGGTGTGACCACACCTCTTGGGGATGGAACACAATTATAAGAGCAGCTTTACCTAACAAATGCAATCAGTGTAACCTGGTTCTTTGTACCCTCAACAAATCCCCAACAATAGAAATAAAATCTCTACAGATTTTTCTTTGGAAACTGATGTTTATTATCCATTTATTAAAACAAATGGAATGCAAAGGGCGAGAGTAAGATGGCACTTTTAATAAGAAGGACTGTGTGGGAGAACTTTATTATATATTAAGATTTCTAGAGCCACAGTGATTAAGACAGTGCACATAGTAGATGAGTGGACCAGTGACACAGCAGAACACCGCCACACACGAGCAGCCTCTGGGTGTGTGAGCAGCAGGCAGAGCAATGGGTGGGGAAAGCCTCCCTAAGCCCGTTTTAATAATGTGAGGCCAAGGGGAAAATGCAGTGGCTTCTACCTCATACTTAAAGTCAATTTGTGGTGCAGCGGTTCCCTTTCACCATGGAGGATGTGTTCTGGGATCCCTGGTAGATGCCTGAAACTATGAAAACCCCATATACACTCTGTTTTCCCTGTTCTACACACTGGTGATAGTAAGAGGTTAGTAACAATAACTAATGACAAAATAAAACAGTTTAGTAAATTAGCGTTACTTGAATGCTGTGATGTCATGACAGTTGATCTGATAACCAAGAAGTGAGTAACGGCTGGGAGTGTCTGCAGTGTATTATAGATATGCTAGACAAAGGGGTGGTTAATTCATGTCTGGGGTGCGACAGCGCTGGGTAGTATGAGTTTTACCATACTACTCAGATGGCATGCAATTGAAAACTTACGAATTGTTTATTTCTGGAATTTTCCATGTAATATTTTCAGACTATGGTTGATTGCAGCCAGGGAAAGGAAAACGGATAAGGGGGGACTGCTGTAATCATAAGTTCTAACTAACAGTTGCCGTGAGTTTTAAGTCTCAGCAGAGCCGCTGGCCCTGTGCCACCTAGGACAGTCCTTCCTTACGTCCCGGGGTTTCACTCGGCTACTTCCTTGAGCTTTCTGCACCAGTACCACCTCCCCAAACACTCTTTCCAGCTTATCTCACCTTTCATTCCTTGCCTTCATTTTCTGTCTCTCATCTGCTGTATTTATTTTCCTTAATAGTAGATGTTATTCCTAACCCTGTGTGTGTGTGTTTAAGGGTCTAAGCTATCCCCTAGAATGTTTTGAGAGTCCCAGGACTTGGACATGTTTAATACTGTGGCCCATTTCTACCACAGTGCCTGGTACCTAGTTGGCACTCAGTGAATATTATTTGAATGAATGATTGAATGCTTTTAAGCAAGGGATGGACATAATCCAGATTATATTTGTTAAGGATTTTGGCTGTCAGGCAGAGAAGAATCTTGTAGGTGGGCAGGAGAGGAACCCAGGAGTCCTCTAAAGAAAGAAAACAATGGGTTATGATGGTGGTAGAGGAGAGAGAAAAGGATAGTGCTTTCAGATGGTAGATTTTGACAGTAGAAGCAAGACTTACTGATTGATTAGCCAGGTTTGGTGACTTGAGAAGACTCAAGGAGGACTCTCAGATTTCTGATAAAAATAACATCATTCACTGAGTTGGAAAAGATAGGGGAAAGATAAGGAAAATCTGGAGTTGCATTTTAGAAAAGGTAAATTTGTGATGTCTTTGTGACATGAGCAGAAATGCTAAGTACACAGTTAAAAGTTTGTTAACATAAAGGAAAGAGCAGTCCTAGAATAGGAGTTGAGGAGCCTATAGTAGCAGTTAGAACCATCAGGCTAGAACTAGATCAACCAAAGTATCCTCCTCCTCAGAGGGCACCCAAAGGAATTACTCCTGCATTTCAGCTTAACTTAAACATTTATATGTAAGGCTGGGCACAGTGACCACACACGCCTATAATCCTAGCACTTTGGGAGGCTGAAGCAGGAGGGTCATTTGAGGGCAGGAGTTCAAGATCAGCCTGAGCAAGAGCAAGACCCCATCTCTACAAATATGATCCAGGCATGGTAGTGTGCACCTGTAAAGGCTGAGGCAGGAGGTTTGCTGGAGCCCAGGAGTTTGAAGTTGCTGTGAATTGTGATTGCATGTCACTGCACTCTAGCCAAGGACTCTTGTCTCAAAAAAAAAAAAATTATTTGTAGAGCAGACAGGTTATACAAAAGGTTACATTAATCCCTCCCTTTTAGAGATTAAAGGAAACCCAGCAATGTTAAATAGCTTGTCCAAGGTCATGTAACCATATTGGCCCTTGTGGGATAGAACCTGTTCCTTCTAGTTGTGTCCCCACAACATCCTTGTTTTGTAACTGTAAAAATACGATCTTGCTGCATTTTTACTATAATTCATAGTGTGCTGTATGATCAAGCACTTTAAGAACACGATTTCCTTGGGTTTAAAAGTAATATACATTCATTTTAGAGTATAGTGGAAGAGAACTTGGGCTCTGGAGTCAGACAGCCTGAGTTCATTTTCACGTCTGTCGCTGACTATCATCTGTGTGACACGGGAAATTACTTAGCTGTTCTAAGTCTCAACTGTTAATATCTAAATTGGGTTGTTAAAAGGGGCCCCTTGCAATTCCATATGAATTTTAGGATCAGCTTTTTCATTTCTTTAAAAAAGATGTTGAGATTTTGTTAGGGATTGCATTTGATCTGTAAATTACTTGAGCTAAAGTTGCTATCTTAACCATATTAAGTTTTCCAGTCTGTGAGTATAGGCTGTCTTTCCATTTACTTATGTCGTCTTAACTTTGCAATGTATAAGTCTTGCACCACCTTGGTTAAATTTGTTGATTAACTTTTTTTTTTTTTTTTTTTTCATTGTGGAGAAGGGGCGGGGAAAGAAGGCGGGGGAAGAGGTGCCTGACAGGGTCAGGCCAGTGGCATGGTACCACATTGGCTGTATCTAGGGAGAGGCAGTTTCAGGCCGGGCCTTGCTGAGTC
>CAUYPK010086481.1:0-27310 GCA_963574355.1 Loris lydekkerianus | reverse complement strand
TCCTTTCAATAGATGCAGAAAAAGCACTTGATAAAATCCAGCATCCTTTTCTAATTAGAACACTGAAGAGTATAGGCATAGGTGGCACATTTCTAAAACTGATTGAAGCTATCTATGACAAACCCACAGCTAATATTTTATTGAATGGATTAAAACTAAAAGCTTTTCCTCTTAGAACTGGAACCAGACAAGGTTGTCCTCTGTCACCATTACTATTCAACATAGTGCTGGAAGTTCTAGCCAATACAATTAGGCAAGACAAGGAAATAAAGGGAATCCAAATGGGAGCAGAGGAGGCCAAACTCTCCCTCTTCTCTGACTATATGATTTTATACTTAGAGAACCCCAAAGACTCAATTAGGAGACTCCTGGAAGTCATCAAAACATATAGTAATGTCTCAGAATATAAAATCAATGTCCACAAGTCAGTAGCCTTTGTATATGGCAATAACAGTCAAGATGAGAGGCTAATTAAGGACACAGCTCCCTTCACCATACCTTCAAAGAAAATGAAATAGCTAGGAATATACCTAACAAAAGAAGTGAATGACCTCTATAAAGAAAATTATGAAATCCTAAGAAAGGAAATAGCAGAAGATATTAACAAATGGAAGAACATACCATGCTCATGGCTGGGAAGAATCAACATTGTTAAAATATCTATACTTCCCAAAGCAATCTACAGATTTGATGCCATCCCTATTAAAATACCCACATCATACTTTCAAGACTTGGAAAAAAGGATTCCTCATTTTGTATGGAACTAGAAAAAAACTCTGCACAGCTAAAGCAGTTCTTAGTAATAAAAACAAAGCTGGGAGCATCAGCATACCAGATTTTAGTCTGTACTACAAAGCCATAGTAGACAAGACAGCATGGTTCTGGCACAAAAATAGAAACATAGACATTTGGAATCTAATAGAAAACCAGGAAATGAAACTAACCACCTAATCTTCCATATACCAAACAAGAACATACCTTGGGGGAAAGACTCCCTATTCAATAAATGGTGCTGGGAGAACTGGATATCTACATGTAAAAGACTGAACCTGGACCCACACCTTTCTACACTCACAAAAATTGATTCAAGATGGATAAAAGACTTAAATTTAAGGCACAAAACAATGAAAATCCTCAAAGAAAGCATAGGAAAAACACTGGAAGATATCAGCCTGGGGAAAACCTTCATGAAGTAGATTGCCATGGCAATTGCAACAACAAAAATAAACAAATGGGACTTCATTAAACTGAAAACCTTCTGTACAGCTAAGGAGACAACAACCAAAGCAAATAGACAACCTACACAATGGGAAAGGATATTTGCATATTTTGAATCAGACAAAAGCTTAATAACTAGAATCTATAGAGAACTCAAATTAATCCACATTAAAAAAAAAAAAAAAGTCAACAATCCCATATATCAATGGGCAAGAGACATTAATAGAAACTTCTCTAAAGAAGACAGATGGATGGCTAATAAACATATGGAAAAAGTCCTCCTCGTCCCTAATTATTAGAGAAATGCAAATCAAAACCACCCTGAGATACCACCTAACCCCAGTGAGAATGGCCCACATCACAAAATCTCAGAACTGCAGATGCTGGCGTGGATGTGGAGAGAAGGGAACACTTATACACTGCTGGTGGGACTGCAAACTAATACAACCTTTTTGGAAGGAAGTATGGAGAAACCTCAAAGACTCAAGATAGACCTCCCATTTGATCCTGCAATCCCATTACTGGGCATTTATCCAGAAGGAAAAAATCCTTTTATCATAAGGACCCTTGCACTAGTCTGTTTGTTGCAGCTCAATTTACAATCGCTAAAATGTGGAAACAGCCTAAATGCCCACCAATCTGGAAATGGAATAACAAGCTGTGGTATATGTACACCATGGAATACCATTAAAACAATGGACACTTTACAGCCTTCATATTAACCTGGATGGAAGTGGAACACATTATTCTTAGTAAAGCATCACAAGAATGAAGAAGCATGAATCCTATGTATTCAATTTTGATATGAGACAATTAATGACAATTAATGACATGGTGGGAGTGGGGGAAGGGGAAAGCAGAGAGTGAAAGAAGGAGGGAGGGGTGGGGAAAGGAAGAGCAGAGAGAGGGAAGGAGGGAAGGTGGTGGGATTTTAGTGTTTGCTGTACCTTTGGGGGCAAGACAGGATTGTAAGAGGACTTTACCTAACAAATGCAACCAGTGTAACCTAGTTTCTTGTACCCTCAATAAATCTCCAACAATAAAAAAAAAATTGTTTAATAATAAAGTTTTACCTTTTGTCAGCTATGGTGTGAAAATAGAAGTATGGTATCTCAGACTGAATTGTATACTCTTTAAAACATATTCTTTGAGTGATTGTGATTATAACAGTGCACTCTAAATACCAGTAAGGCATATTGCTGGATAGGGTGCACACTGCACACATAAGTTGCAACAGTACATATATACATGGACGTGGACCTCCAGGGGGTCTGCTAACTTACAGCAATATGAATATTCAAAAAAGTTTGCTGAAAATTATGTAGTACATATTCTACAATGGCTGAGTGTGGTATCAGAGTGAGGGAGAGTGAAAATTATTTAAGTATATTGATGTTTTAGGCACAAATATATACTATAACTCTTGCTATTAACTATTTAAGGTGGAAACTTCCAAATAAAACCTGCAGCTAGAACCTCCAGTTTCCTCACTGAGATTCTGATAATGTCTAAAATAGGGTAAAAGAATTATTTTACCTGACCTGGTCCAAATTTCTGTGTCTTGGCATTTCAGTTCTGATCTTTGTTGAAGTGAATAATTCTTCATCTTACCCTGTTCCCAGTATGCCTGGTTCATCTAATCTCTCCCAATTTTTCTTACTCTGTTCAAGAGTGAATTAATATTATATTTTTAATTATGTTAATTATTTTCAAATATTCCTTGCTCTCTGCACCTGAAAATGCAGAATTTCTAAGACTTTGCTCATTCTAAGACTTTGTAAAATGTTGGCTATTGAACAGTCTGACCTAAGTTTGTATATATCACCTCTCAGGTGGTTCTAACTACAACATCTGGGGGTGTACAACCTGTGGCCTGAGTGCCACATGCAAATTATGTGAGGAATGTTTTGGTAACGGTGGTGTCGGATACCATGAAAGTTTGCATGGACCTTTTTTGAACTCATTATCTGCCGTTATTGTTGTGTATGTGAGGTCTGCCCCCTAACAACTCTCCTTCTTCCAATGTGCAGCAGAAAAGAAAAAAGATTGGAAATCCCTGCCCCAATTTCTTAATGAGAAAACATTCTCAGTGAAGGCTTTATTATTTCTCTACTCACTATATTTTATGACATCTTTCATTTCTCTGATATATTTCCTAACATCATTCCTTCCCTAAAGTCGATGTGTTAAATAAGTCTTCTGTAAACTGGAGGACCTGAAACAAAATGCGTAATGAATCCGGCTCTGACAACATGCATACCATTGACAAAAGCATTTACGTGTGACTTAAATTTTCAATGGATCAAGATTGTTGTGTTCAAAATCTTTTATGTTTGCATATGAGACTTCTTTTTCTTGTTTTGATCGAATGTAGCCATAATAAGCTTCCACTGTTGAAAACAGTTCAGTTCAATTAATTCCTTACGTGGTGTGATGTCACATGCTAGAAATGGGGCTAAGAAGAAGCGACCCAGGGGTCATGCTATTCTGACATCTTAGCCCCATCATGAGTGGCCTGGCCTGTAATGGTGTTCATTTAACACATGTGAAAACACACACACACACACACACACACACAACATTTACACACCTACATATCAGAGAAAACTGAAGTCAGACAAATTAAGTTGGTCAGCTACTAACTGGCAGAATTAGTACTAGAATCCAAGCATGAGAGACCCCTGAGTTTTTATTTTATTAAGCTATAATTGACTGTTAGTGACCAGCACAGGGAAGGTTTATGATATGCATACAATTAAAATGAAAGAGTAAAGTCTGGCTTTGATGGACAGGGAAGGTGATGTAAGAACAATAGAAACATTTTCTTGAAAGAGCTGGAATTGACCGGATATCCAATCATAGTGCTATTGGATGACAATGTGTAAGGTAAGGGGCATCCACAATTTTACCCTAAAAACAAAAGGAAAATCAAAGGCAGAGCATGAGGAATGTAAGATGGCTCATATGTTATATGCTTAACATAGAATAGTTGAGCCATTTGGAGTGAGCCACAGGCATAGCATGCTTTTTGGAAACTTAGCTCCACTCAACAATTCTTAGTGTGTTACTGGGAGAAGTTAATCCTACATCTGTAAGAAATTAAAATCTTACTTTGTCACCATTTATTGAGCTTCTACTTGTTTCAGACATGAGGGTTGGTGTGTTATATATTTTATGTGAATTATTAATACTTTGAAAACAGCTTTTGAGATTCTAAATGGTTAATATGGAGCAAACTTTAAGGAAAATATTCACTGTATCATAATTTAATATGCTATGTTATTAATTTTTTCAGCACTCCAGCTTAGGCAAGTGAAGCAAAATCATTATATCAGCACAGGGATATTTAATCTTAGCTCCTCCTCATATCAGGTGGAGACTTCAGTCATTCTGCATAACATGTCTTTATTTTTTCATCATCATAAAATGGAATTAATAAACTCACAAAGTTGAAGAATATTAAGTTATACAGGGGGCATAACATCTGACCCCATATTCAGCCCACTCAGCCATTGGTAGCTCATTTTCCCCTTCAATGGATTGTAAATGTAATGGTGTAAATAAAACATGCAGGTGTCCAGAGAACCAAAGTTCAAAGTAGGCTAGAAAATGGATAAAATAGTATACAATTATGATTCAATTTTATGATTTTTTTAGCAGACTTTGAAAGACCTGTGACATTCTCTTCAGGAAAAATACAGAATAAATGTGTATATGTGAGTGCATGTGCGTGTGAGAGAGAGAGGGCAGAAGAAAGAGAGAGAGTTGGGGCTGCTGATACAGTATAATAAGGCAGGAAAAAACAGCAATATTTACTCAAAAGAGGATACGATTACAGCCCAGGGATTGATGATGAAATATTCAGGGTACTTCCTGATAAAGTTACGTTTGGTTGAAGGTTATTTGTGGGTAACAGAGACTGCTGAGTAAACTGCCCTCTCTATCACTCCTTATCCCAGGGCGGCTTTCACAGAGAAGTTGGCCACTCAGAAGACTTAATGGTTATTCCCCTATCTCATAGTAGGTTGAATTCATACCCAAATTGACCCATTTTTTTAACCCCTTGCAATGGCTTCTTCTTTTGCTAGCTCTGATGGCTATATATGTGCACACTCCATTAAGAAGGAATACCAATATAAGTACAGAAATGAGCCTACAACTCATTAACATTCTTAAGACATATATTTCTACCTACTCCCAGAATGGTTCATTATGTGGGTACCTCCATAACAGGCTAGTTAAATGTGGCAGGTTGTTTTCAGAAAAACATAATAATTCAAGTATCGTCAACCAGATGTGCTGTGTTTTTGCATTAGATAAATTTTACTTCTTCTGTCTTTCTCTGAACATTAGAAATGTCACCACCTTTGAAAAGGTCACCTCAACTTTAAATTAGTCAAGAATGAAGAAAAAAATTACTCTCCAGTGTCTTTTTAAAACTGTATTTGTCTTCTAAAATGTAAAACACTTGTGAAAGGTAATCTAATTTGATGGGAAGAATTTTGCTCTGAATTTTGACTTTCACATAATCCAAAAGAAAATCAATTACCAATGTTCACATTTCCCAGTATAATTGATCTGTATACATTTTTAACTTCTTAAAATTAGCATACCTTAAGCCAATATTACCATAGAAATACAATTTTAAACTTGTCCTCATACATTTAAATTAGCAAAACTGTTATTATTTGCAATAGAACATGCCTCTCATAATACATTTTCTAATAGATTTCCTTTACTTACTGGCTTTACCCCAAGCCTGCTGTTACATTTATTGATATAACATTTACTTTAGAGTTCTGCTTATTTTTAATGCATTTGTTTTCTCTTTTAGAGATTCATACTGTGATCTGGAAATAAATGGTATCATTTTTTATGAATCAGTGCTTTGGCTTTATATGTGTCACATATACATATTAAGGTGATTTTGTGTGAAATTCAAGAATTAGTCTTCACACATGCAATTTTCTCCATATATCTTTATGTTAACATTGGAAAAATTAGCAATTTTCACATACAAATGGTAGTTTCTTTTTTTCTCAATGTTCTGAAGTAGAAACATTTTAAAGGAAGTCACATCTGATTAAAATAAAAACTATCCTAATTCACGATGAACTGTATTTTTCTAAATGCACTGTTATCATGGGCAAGAAATCCTATTATATTAATAGGTAGATCTAATAGCTTTAATAGCAGTCCTATTATGAAGGATTCTACCATCTTTCCTTTTTATAATAGAACCTTTGAAATAAGGATTTGACATAATTTTACTGGTAGGGTAAGTTAAAACAATTTAACTTATTGTCAAATGCATAAATTCTCTGATATCTCAGGGAGAAGGAGCTTGTCCTACAATAGAGAGAAAAAGGAGAGGAAGCTTCCATTTCTGAAGTCTTCTCCTTGTCTCCAATAGGACACCAGTTCTGTGGTGAAGATAATGAAACTGTATCTCAGTTCTGAGCAGCACAGCCGTAGAGAATAATATTATAGAAGATGGAGCATTGGCTGTCTTTGGACCTCAAACTATAGATGGCAAATTAAATAGTCAAGTGATGCCCTCTTAGTTCAGTTCCCCACACACTATACCTGCCATTATTCTGTGAACCTGACCAAATGATTAAACCCACAAACTATAATTAAAATTATATACAACTTACCAGGTCTAATTATATGTAAGGAACTACCACTGGTACATCTCAAATCATGATAAATCTCTAGATGCTCATTTCTAAGAAATAGTCTAATCACTTTAGCTGAGCCAATGTTCTTGGTTGCAGTTACATGCAAGTCTCATTCAGGACATCTGAGACACAGTAGAATAGCAATTGACTCCTTTGAGTGCTTTTGTTACTAGGTTTTGGTTGGGCCCGTGCTCTAACTCCAAGGTAGGATTCACTCTAGGCTAAATATGCCAGGCCTATCTGCTATTTGAGAATATCAGCTTCTCCGGGTCAGATGGATACAGTACTTTCTTTCTCTGGTAGATGCACTCTCTGTTTATTAAGGGTCTTAATTAGAAGATGTGTAGGGCCGTAGTTCCTGGAAAACGCCACGAAACATCCCTGTAGAAACAGGAGCTATGGAGATCCTTTCCCATTATCTGTGTACTAAAGCAGTGTTGCTGCCTGTTAGTTTCAATTCTTCACTGTTAATGTTAAAATTCAGGTAGTGCCATGGCATGTGCCTGTGTCCCAGCTGTTCAGAGTCTGAGGTGGAAGGATCACTCAAACACAGAAGTTTGAGTCCAGCCTGGACAACAAAGCAAGACTCTGCTCCTAAAAAAAAAAAAAAAAAAAAAAGAAAAGTCTTGATAATAACTGCCTCACAAGCTTTTTTTCACTTTTGTGAAAGGAGTCGACCACATTTGTATGTGTTTGACACATGCCCACTAGCAGATTTATTCTTGCATTTGAAAACACAAGAGCACAACTGTGTGAAGTAAATGACTACAAAGATAATAACCTTCCAAGAAAAATGGTCTTAGGATTCCACCTTCTGTGCCTTGGAAATGAGGGACAGACGTTCGCTGGGATCAAATAATTGAAACCAAGGATGCAAATGCCCTCTCCTACCATGGTGAAAGTTACAATAGGTAAATGGATTGTTATTTTCTATGTAGTAGGCAGGGGGGAAGAAATCCAATTAAAATGTGCCCACTTTTTATTTTTAAAGGATATTTACACAGTCACCAATATTTATATGTTAATACCTTGAAATTGTTAATTTTCTTTCATCAGCTTCAAAAGCTGGAAGCAATAAAAGGGATAGAGAATGGGATAGCCTCCCCAAGTTTAGGATTCTTTCTCCAGTCGCCCCCGGGAGGCGTGTCGACACCGATTCCACTGCTGAGCATATCACCCTCCAAGGGCTGTCAACCCACATCTGCTCTCTCTCCCACCTTTTACTCTTACTGGCGACAGCATTTGTACAAGTGATAATAAAATCATGTTTTAAGTAAATAAGCTGAAAGGATGGCAGATTTTGAGGGATAAATACACAGACTCATCTTTCCTTGCAGTATGTCAGGGAATAAATCAGTTTTCTCTGAGTATCTGAATCTTTCTCCCAGGAGGAAACCAGATCAACACCTCCATTTTCTAGTCCTAACCCAATCGTGCAAAACCTGAATTACTGCCTACATATCAAAGTCTGAAGCTGCAGATGTGCAGAGCAAAGAAGCTTAATCTCAGTTCCGTTTTTTGATGCACCCTTCTGTGTTCTGGGGTGCACGTGTTAAGTAATAAAGAAAAGAAAGGTATCTTGAAAAATGTACTGTTTTAAATTTGTATGTGCTTTAGAGATGAGCTATATAAAAAGAGAGCCTTCTTTGCACAGCATACTAATAAAGCTGTATTTGTCTGTATTTGTCTGGCAGCTGATATGTTTTCTCCCTGTGGAATCAACACTGTTCTGTGAGGGTAGGTGATGAGAGAGGGTTTGGGTTTCTTTCTTAGTGAGAAGAACTTTGATTAGGAGTCATGTGGAATACTACCATTTAATCATAAGCAGTACCACATTCATATGGTGTCACTTATATTCTTACAGTTATTAATATGTACATGGTGTCTTCATGGATGCAGTAGCAGAGAATTATTTAAAATATTAATTTGTTGTCCTTTAAGAAATTGCAGAAAAGTTTCTTCGATTCATAAGACACAGTAAAGAAGGAGTTTTAATAGATGAAGAGTTGAGATGCTGCCAGGGTAAAAAAGCTCCCTAGGTGCAAGAAGATGTTTCCTCCTAGTAAGTGTAGGAAGGTAAGGGAGAAGGCAAAACCTCCGGTCATTTGGCATTGTCCAGTAGGGCTAGCCAGACCATGACAACGGAGTATTTCCACACACCATCAGTGATTACTTATTAATAAAGCACAACACCAGTGCTCAAGTTGCTTATCTTGTCGACGAATATATGTCAGATATTACTGGAACATAAAAAAAAATCTCTCCTTTCCCTATTTGACTTGGTTTAGAAGGCCGAACCAAATACAATTATTCATTCACTTTTGAACAAATATTTATTAAATGCCAACTTAAGCTTGCATTACACTAAAATCGTAGAGGCCATGGTGATAAGGACAGGAAAGATCTGTCCTCTCGAGGGACTTCAGAAGTAAAATAACTCGTATAGTTTTCTCCCAGACAACTCACAGAATTCTAATTAAAGCATTGCATTTCTTTTTGGTACTTTGTTTTCAGAGATATGCAGTTGACAAGCTGATGAAGTTCAATCTTAGGAAGCATTTCTTTTCAATTGTATTCCTTTATGATCATAGAATTAAAAGACAATCATGCCGATAATATTTGGTGGTGTATTAGATTCCAGGCCAGGCTATTGTGTGATGGCAATCATCTTCAAAAACCAATACATTAGCTGGGTGTCACGAAAATGTCATCTCTTACTTTGAACATGCTTTCACCCAAAACTTCAGACTTGTATATACACAAATATAAAACCAAAGAAGTAAATAGAAAATAAGAGAGATAATTTCAAGAGAAAAAGTACTTTTTTAAAATTGTTTCTCCTTGAGAAGTGAAAGAAAATTCAGCAATGAAATTTATTTATTCATGGCTTATAGCATCATATTGTTTTTTACTTCATTGTTCTAAAATTAACTTAACATGTACATATTTTTATGATCTATTAGGCTATATTATGGATACCTAGGCATAATATAGAGTTTCAAAATCTTTCCTAGATAAGTTAGATAAGTGCCCAAGTAATAATATAAGCAACATTTTTGTTTAGTTAAGAAAATGTCTTTTTTTTTTCAACTAAAGGTCAAAATTCTCCATGCAGTGATAAGTCCTGCATTATCTTACTTCCTTTTAATTTTGACCAATTCACTAAAAAATCCTTTTACTTCATCAGTTAAAACATGGTTGAAAGACAAATGTTTCTGTTTCCTTAAAGTTGGACAAATTTTCTCATTACAGAAGAAAAGAAAAATACAGTAATTTCTCCAATAATGATTAATTATTCCCAAGACCCTTAATTCCTCTCATTGTCTCATTTCCAAATGAAAAGAATTAGAAATCCATGCATCAAATTTTCTGAAATAAGTACATTCAAGAGATATATTAGTATGATTATAGCTTGAATATTATATTTCATATACAATTTTATTATTCATTTTTATAGCTACTCAGGTTTATTTTCTTCTTTCCTTTTTTTTCTTTTCTTGAGACAGAGTTTCACTCTGTCACCCTTGGTAGAGTGCCATGGAAACATAGCTCACAGCAACCTCCAACTCTTGGGCTCAAGTGATTCTTTTGCCTAAGCCTCCCAGGTAGCTGGGACTATAGACACCCACCACAGCACCCGACTATTGTTTTAGAGACAGGGTCTTGTTGTAGCTCAGGCTGGTCTCAAACCTGTGAGCTCAGAGTTTTCCACCCACCTCAGCCTTCCAGAGTGCTGGGATTAAAGGTGTGAGCAACCCAGGGTTTTGAACATGAGAACTCTATTTTCCGGTTATCTTAAGCTATACCTTCCTTACATACCCATTTGGAAAGAATCGAAGATTAAGTAAACTTCAGCTCATGCTGTCAGGGTCTCAAGTCTAAACATGTGTGAAAATAGATGTTAACATGTATGTAAATAGATGTTTAAAGGAATTCAAAACGAAATTAGGTGAAAGTATGTATATTTTGTAGAAGGGAAGTAATAGTTGATGTCTGTCATGAAGCCAGGTAGTGTTGCCCTACCAGGATCCTTCCTGAAGTTACTGTTGGGTGGGTAACGAGGACCCACTGATAGACGTCATGCTAAATGACATGTAGGTGTCCCCCTCAATGCCCAGTTAGTCTTTCTATTTTTAGTAGAAACAGGGTCTCACTCTTGCTCAGGCTGGTCTGGAACTCCTGAGCCTAAGCAATCCATCCACCTCAGCTTTCCAGATTGCTGGGATAATAGACATGAGGCTGACTGATCAGCTTTTTTAAGAGTCAAAGCAATATGAGGTCCTTCAATAATATTATGTTTATTGTCATTAATAATTGAAATTGTTAGTATTCAAAGTTCAAAAATAATAGCAAAAGAGATTTATAAAACTTTTGTTTATAAAAGTGTTCTATATCCATCACTTCATTTGAACATCAGGAAAGTCCTTTAGAGTTTTATACTATTTTACACTCATCAGAAGAAAAAAGGATGTTTGAACAGTTAGATTTGACAAAGGCCACACAGACTGCAAGTGTCCAAGCAAAGATTTTTGACACCTGCCTATTCTGGAAATAGCACCCACTTACATAGGTAGCAATTGAAGGATTGGATTAAAGAAAGCGGTTTAATTCCCTGGACACCTTATTTTTTTCAAATCATTTTAAGAGCAACCTCACATGATTCTTAGCATTTTTTTTGTTTGTTTGTTTCCCTTTAACATCAAAATGTGTCACCTATTTTATATGCATTATAAGATTTTTTTTTATGATGTTCTGCAAATTGTATTGTGTCCTTCAATGAATGTTAAGCTCATAGTAGGCTCAGATGAAACCTGTCCCTTCATTACTAACATCCTGGAAGCTACTCTAGTGCTAACAACATAGCAGATTTTAAGACTTCGATAAACATGTGAAAGTTAATTCAATAATTTAGTCCTCTTCTCTCCAGAATTTTTTTCTGGAAAATACGATGACAGACTAATACCACACTCTAGGTTACTGATGTTTGCTTAATTGATCAATTCTGCCAAGTATGTTAAAAGGTAATAAGATATGTTTGTAGAGAAGATACTTTCTAAATTAGAGCAAAGCTTTTTTTTTTAATGCGGATGAAATCAAAATTCTACTGGGATAAGTAGAGGCAGAATGTTATTTAAGGAACCGCGGCTTGAAGGAGTAATGGCCATTGTTTGAATGGTCTCCCTGCTGTGTTCCAACAGAGTTATGACTTCATCAGTGAGTTCTACACCAAATATTTTAGTCCTGAAAAACAACTGAAGACCAGTGGATCTATATGAGGAACATATTTTTCCCACAGTGCTCCTTTGGGGACTATCTTTACAGCTTATTTGTGATGATTAAATGTTTTTATGGAATTTCTGAGATGTTTCTTGGCTTCTATTTATCTTCCTGCAGCCTAATGTATGTACTGTGGGGATTATTTCTGATGGAGTTTTACAGTTCGCTATTAATTCTTATGTTGTTTTTGTGATGCTGCTTTCTTTCTAGTTGTTCTAATGTTGAAAAAACTTTTTCTTTTGCTGCTTATGGTAATTGAGATAAAAGTTGTCCTTTTAAAGTACTCTGGGTTGGATCAATATGCAATGAAAATGCTCAAAATTAATGTGAGATCATAACTGATCCTCTTGATGTATTCTAATAAGATTTCTGTGTGCACATGTGGCTATGATGTTTCTTGCATTATTAAACCATCATTATATAAAATAAGAATAATAATTGAAAGAAGACAGCAGTGGAAGGTTTCCAGACAGGCCGAAGGTCTTAGGGAGAAGGAATGGGGAAAGGCAAGGATGGATGGGGATGTTTTTGTCTTGCTTTTTTTCCAGCCCATGAATCGAATGGGCACTTTTCTCAAAATTAACTGCCCGAGCTTGGCTCTGGCCCCCACCTACCCTTACATTTGACAGAGGGCTTAAGAAAACCTTTCTAACACGTTCCTAGAGGATGTTCTGAAGGGATTTCAAATTTTTTGGACCCAAGTTCCCGAGGATAGTGAGTTCACAAAGCAGCACCCCCTTGCCTGATCGCTACAGCCTCTCCTCCAAAACTGTGTGCTGATTTTGGGCACATCTGCTCCATCCTAAGAAAATCCACATTGCTGCTAAATGCCAAGCCTTCTTCTAGAAGGGCCTCCACTGAGTGTCTCAGCTCTAGATAGCTATAGAACTTCTAAGAGACCATGGTTGTGGAGTGGTCAGAGGTAAAGGGGAGGGAAGACTTTCCTACTTCTGGCTAACCTATTGTAAAGAGTGGGTAGAACTGTAATATTTATGCCTTCTAATGACATCTTATTAGATCCCCTTTCTGCTGTATTTTACCCCTTTCATTCTGCCCACCCCAAACACGTCAGATATCAGGACCTGGGATAAGTCCAGCTGGCAGACACCAAGATGGGAAAGATTTGGTACTAGGTTAACCTTCTCTCATTTGGCTTTTTCTCTGAATGGTGCATTCTCTTCCTTAAAAAAAAAAAAAAAAAAAAAGACTTTTTAGTTAGACATTAGCCTCGAGTTTGCTAGTCACAGCTATGTATGTCTAAGTCACAGTGTGACAAGATGCTTAGTCTCCTGTGCTACAGAGATCTACAACTCTGTTATGCAGGAGAAAAGCTGGTAAACATTCCTCATTTTTTCTCATTCCTGCAACTTTCCTGAGTTAAATTATGTCTGTTAATTGGAAAAGTGTCCCTAAATTTTAAAAATCACCTTTGGATTTTTTCAATGTTCTGTCATCATTTAAATGTCTTGCTTCTTTCAGGATAAAGAGAAAGAATATAAATCTTTCAGGATAAAGAGAAGATATGTAACTTTTTAATAGAAGAACACAACAAAACCGTGTTTTTCATTCAAAATAAAAATAGGCCTCCTAGACCTATATAATTTATACATAATTCTCTGGTGCAATAGATAGAAAGCAGTCTCCCTGGGCATGTATTCTGAGACGTCATAGACCACCCCCTGTGTGTCAGCTGTGCTGACAACTCAGATGACATTAGTCAAGCATATTCAGGGTACAAAACTCTGGTTGAACAGACTCTTCACTTACCGTCTATCATCATTACTGAGCTCAGTCTTTTACCACATTCTGGCCTCCAAAATAAAAAATTAAGTTTGGTAAATGACTAAGAATATTATTTCCTTAGAAACAGAGATATCTCCTTTCTACATTTTGTTTCACTTTATTATTTTATACTTATAAAAAACTAGCCAAGATGAAAATTGCACTACTTAATTATTAATATCATCTCAGTCTCTGCAGCTGCAAATTGCTTGTGGAGAGAACATGTATGAACTCTACTAAGTATTCCTCTGTACACATTTCAAAATTGTAACCTCTTCATCCTCATTGATGATTGATGATTCAGTCTGAGTTCATGTGTTTATTTTACCTTTATCCAGAGCCTCTGATTAGAAAAACAAAAAGCTGGAACAGTGAAAAGGAACAGACAAATGAATAATCACTAGCACCATCATCCTAACATTTTACTGGTTTTCGACTGAGAACAAAGTCATATTTCAATTTAATTTCAAAACATACTAGTAGGTTTGAGAATCCTTTGAAGATGCAGAATCCTTGACATGACTGTGACGTTTCATTGGTTATTTACTGAAAATATAACTCTTCTGTTCAACTATTGCCTCTTATGTGATTCTTTTACTTGCTTCATAGAGAAAATTACCATCCTCTACAGCATTTTCCTGAAAATAAACTGTAGAAAGAATATTTGAATGAAAGTTTGAAGGCAAGAACCACCAGTCAAGTTGTAAGATGGTACCACATGACAGATAAGCACTTGTGCACAAATTCTGAGCTTCCCAGAATCTCAATTTCTGCATCTATAAAATCACAATAGAGATCCAGATCAGAGTTTATGCTTCTACCGAAGCATAACTAGAACAACTATCACAGCTGCTTCAGTTAGACCAGCTATGCAAGTGTTATGAAGGACAAATGTGAACTCTAGAGGGGAAATTGTGAGATAACCAGGTATCCATGGAGACTGGTTTGGTTTGATGCATGTCTGTGTAGGGGAAGGGGTGACTTTCAACAACAATTAGGAGAGAGCTCAGTAAGACTGGTTAGAAGCCACCCAAATTCCATCCAGGGCCTTGGGGCAAACAATGACTGCTCCCACAGTTGTGTGGACACAGCCTTTTTCACCCAGACGTCTCAGGAGCAAGACACATGGACCTAAGGATGGAGAAAACAACAACAACAAAAATGGGGGTTTTCTGGCAGAGCAAGACCAGTGTTTGCCAACCCAGTGAGTTTCAAGACCAGTGCTCTCCAACAGAGACCAAGTCCTCGAGTGAATAGAGCAGTTCCTCTTCCTTTTTGATATAGAAATGGCTTCCAAATTTAACCCCCAAGAATGTAAACCATCTCAAGAAGATGAACGAAGCTATGGCACCTTCCTGAGAATTGAGAATGATTCTGATAGCCTCCCGGTTTGGGTGGTTGAGAACGGGAGTCCCGCGGAGAAGACTGGCCTGCAGGATGCAGGTAGGATCAACAATGAGGATCAACAGTGTTTTTGTGGACTAGGAGGAACATATGCAGGTTGTGGATCTGGACAGAAAGAAGTGGGAGTTCAGTGACTTTAGTAGTTCTGGATGGGGATTCCTAGGAGAAAGTAATGAAAATGCAGGTGGGCTTAAAGAGTTGGGTCAATGCCTGAAGGAGCAAGCTTTGAATGATAAGAAATTGTCTCTTGTGACGAATGGAAAATGGAGACTTGGACCCAGCCAGGGCTCTGCTACCTAGTGAAAGAGGGAATCAGCTATGGCTTCTCCCTGAAGACTGTCCAATCACACCTGATCGATATCACACCTCAAGGTCAGGCCATGACAGCTGGGGTGCTGGCTGATGACCACGTGATAGAAGTGAGTGAGAAGTGGTTGAGAAGGTTAGAAGTTGGGAAGCCGTGTCATGTTCTGGTGAATGGACAAACTGACAAGTGCCCCAGGGAGTAGAAGATATAATTCAAAAGAGAAACAGCCAGTTTCAAAGCATTACCCACCAGCCCTGAGCTGTAGAGATGAAGAAGGAAGCAATAGATATGGGTTTCATCTGAGAGTGGGCCCAGAGCAGAAAGGTCACAACATGAAGGACAGAATCTGAAGGGCCAGCAGAGGCAGCTGGCTGGAAGAACAATAACCTGGCACTTGTTGCCAACAGCGAGTCTGTGGCAACTCTGCATCATGACAACACTGTGGAAATGATCAGGAAGGGCAGAGGTCAGACTTCACTGCTGGTAGTAGACAAAGAGAGGGACAACAGATATACGCTGGCTCGTTTTTCCCCATTTCTCTACTACCAAAGTCACGAACTGCCTAATGGCTCTGTCCAGGAGGATCTGGCTCCTGGTCCTGCTTCTCGGGAGGCTCAAGTCCAGATACTACAGAGGAAGTAGATCATCGGCCTAAACTCTGCAGGCTAAATAAAGGTGAGATGGCTATGGCTTTCACTTCAGTACCATTCGGGGTCTGCCAGACTCATTCCTCCTAAAGGTGCAGAAGGACACCTGCTGACCGGGCCAGAAGACAAGGACATCATCACTGACGTGAACGGGTGAATGTGAAGGAGGAGCCTATGAAACACTGCTGGACAGAGTCCAGAGCAGTGGGGAGAATGTCACACTGCTAGTCTGCGGAAAGAAGGCTTATGACTATTTTCAAGCTAAGAAAGTCCCTATTGCCTCCCCCATGAACAGGTCACTGGAGGCACCCCCAGATTCCAAAGAAGGAATGTTAGTGGCTCCAGAGCATGGCTGGCACATGGCAAAAGATTCAGCCCACAGCACAGCCTTACATTCTTCTCCCAATTCTGAAGATACAGAGATGTGACGAGAATAATGACTTTGGCCAATAGCTATTTCTGAGTATTTAGACAAGGAATGAATTGCCACCTGCTTACTGTCAGACTCAAAAACGTCTCTGGAAACCATTCCTCATTTCTGGCGGGTGGCTTTTGCAGATGGCTTATTCGTGGTCAACTTAGGAAGAGCTAAGGCAGAAGCCAGATTCTTTTCTTGTAATCTCATCCAAGGTTCAACTTTACATTTCCCTGTCTGATGAGGCTTTTTGAACACCAAAGATGACATAAATCTGTATCTGTGAGAGCTGCCAATTCAAGTATCTGAGCTGATAAGCTCCTTCAAATTATGCTTTTGTAATAATGTTGTGGTTGCTAAAATAAATACCATTAAAAATGAAAAAAAAAACAATAAATTCTCAAATTTTCCTGTATAAAACTCCAGAGCTGATAAGTATTAATTAAATGAGTATCTTCTATTAATACTACTTATCCCAGGGGACAAAGATTGAAACATTTCCCCATGGCCAGTATGGAGTGAGGAGAGAGTGAGCAGTGTTTTTCTGTCTGGATTTCTTCTGCTCAGGATTCTTTTTCACCTGGTTTTTCCCACTGAGCTCAGCCAGGCTGGATTTCTGGAGTAGCTCATCCCCTGTAAACATTGGCAGAAAAATCAGCTGACACAGAGTCAACATATGAGAATGAGAATAAAGGTTTAAGAAAATAAGGCGCTTGGGTGGCACCTGTGGCTCAAAGGAGTAGGGCACTGACCTCATATGTCGGAGGTGGAGGGCTGAAACCCAGCCCACGCCAACAACTGCGAAAAAAAAAAAAAAAAAAATTATGGTGCTTAGGAAGCAAAATGTGTCAAAGGAAAACATACTGGATTCTGCATTTCATCAGAGACAAAAACACTGACACTGAAAGACCAAAATTTGAAATTAATCAGTATCACCTATCAAAAGAGGAATATGTTAGCCAAAGAAAAACATTTTACACTGTAATTCTATCTAAAGGATACAGATGATAAGAGATAAAATTGGAAGTTAATGGTATAGGAAAGAAATGTTTCAATACAGACCAATTTTAAAACAAAAGTTGTTTTCCAGAAAGCAGGCAATCTTGGATAAAGTGAAAAGAAAGAGACAATAAAAATATTAAAATAAACTACAAGTAGATACAAAGTATTATATATTAGAGACTGAAAAAATAACATTACTCCCAGTAATGCTATGCTGACAGGTTTAGACTATTTGGATGAAATGGATACTAACTCATTAGGAAATAAGGTTTTTTTAGCCTGTCACTGTTGGATAAAATAGAAATGGCTGTCAGAATTTTTGCACCAACAATGCAGCAGGTCAGGCATTAGAGTCCCACCAATGTTTTAAGAATATTTTGTCTTACTATTATAAAAATTCATCCTAATTATAGGAAAAGGGAAGACAACATAACTCTCTCCAGAAGTTCAGTGTAAACATGACACAGAAATTAGACAAAAACCTTCCATGGAAGAGCACAGATGAAAAACACTAAAGTGAAATAAAATGGCAAATCAAATTTAAAAATTAAAAAAAAAAAGTAAAGTGAAATAACTACAACCAATTTAGGTATTTAAGAATTACATATTAAATCAGGTGCAGTGGCTCACACCTGTGATCTTAGCACTTTGGAGGCCCAGGAGGGTGGGTTGCTTCAGCTCATGAGTTCGAGACCAGCCTGAGGAAAAGTAAGACCCTGTCTCTTATAAAAAATATATATATATATATATATATATAGAAAAACTGAGGCCAGAGGATCGCTTGAGCCCAAGAGTTGGAGGTTGCTGTGAGCTATGACCGCACAGGACTCTCCCCAGGCAACACCTTGAGACTTTGTCCCAAAAAAAAAAAAAGAATTACATATTATAGTTGAGCCCCTCAGATAGGAGCAGTGCCATATGTAAACTAATCATTTACCTACATATTAATCTGAAATAAAAAACATAAAAAATAAAAAGAGCTAAGTAAAAAGAATAACTACATATCATAATCATTTGTACATGATAATTCTCCACAATAAATTGAAACCAAAAATGAACATATGATATTTCCCAGCCAATGCAAAAAAATAATTTGATACAATCAAAAGCCTACTCTGATTATTTTTAATTAAAAAATTATAAACAGAATAGAATAACTTTAATAAGATCTAGAATATCTACAAAGCTTCTAGAGCAAATATCAGCCTAAATGAAGAAAAAGGAAAAGGCCTCCCTTTGTTCCTTAGCACCTTAAAAGTAATGTTCAAGCCAGTAAGGAAAAAACATAAATAGTTGTTGGGATTGAGAAAGAGGTGCATATGATCATTTATACAGAAAATATATCTAGCAAATGTAGAAACAAATTTAACAGAAAAGCAAAAGAACAAAAGGCCGTGGATAGCTGAGGCACATCTGAGCCACCAGAGCAGGGAGGAAGGAATTCCTGAGCATTCATCAGGATGCAGTAAGGAGCTGCTGTAGTGAGGAGAGTCTTATCCATGCAGGCTGTACAACTTGAAAATGGGATAAAATCAACCAGCAACGAAGTGTACCAATTTACAGAATTTTCAGATATAACAAAAATTGTTATGTCATTAGAAATAGATAGAAATAGATACATTATGTCATTAGAAATAGATACATTAGAAATAGTCCATATATGTCAAGCACAGTGGCTCACACCTGTAATCCTCGCACTCTGGGAAACTGATGTGGGAGGATCACTTGAGGTCAGGAGTTTGAGAACCGCCTGGGAATGAGTGAGCCGGTGTCTGTCAAAAACGTACAAAAAAATGTTAACTGGGCATGGTGGAGTACACTTGTAGTCCCAGTTACCTGGGAGAGAGGTTGAGTGTACTACCAGTTACCTGGGAGAGAGGTTGAGACAGCTCAGCAGATGTGAGTGGCCATGAGCCACATGTGACCTTTCTGATCCCCAAGTGCAGCCTTCCAACCAAATCCAAAGTTCACAGAACAAATCCCCTTAATAAAAGGAGTTTTTCTGTAAAATTCGGATTCACTCAAAAGGCCACACTCAAGCATCAAGAAAACCACACATGGCCCCAAGGCCTCAGGCTCTATACGGGCTTGGAAAGAACTCTAATATATCTGTACTTTGGGCTTGTGTGTGAAATTGTGGGCACCTCAGTCAAATGCAGAAATACGGATGAAATGTAGCAGCCTAAGGGTAAAATGAAAAATTAATTTTAACAAATGAAAGGATGATATATTTTAGTGACTATATATCATTTAGGCGATTTTTTGTTTGGTGAAATATATATATATATATATATGCATATATTTGTAAACAAACAATAACTAGGTTCATAAAAAACAAATGAAAAGATTAACTTGGCTTTCTGGTGTTTCTGGTGAATAATTATTTCTGAAAGGGAGTAGAAAGTGATTAAGGGGGAAAGTAGGTCGATGCATGCAGATTATTTTCAAGACCTTTTCTCTCTTTTGCCGAAATGCATTTCTGGGTGATTTTTAGTTAGCAAATAACTAAATAAAAAATAAAATAATAAATTAAAAAAGACTGAAAGTACCACATACGGAGCAATTTTTAAAGCACTTCATGATTCAAGAATTATGATTAGTCAAATTTTGTGCACGTGAAAATTTTTTTTCAAATAAAATGTAAACTGATAATAAACTAATAAAACTGTTGTGAATATTAAATATGATTTCATGCAGAAGACCCTGGTGTAAGGTGTGTGCTCAATACTTTTTATATATCTTGCTAACATTTTTGTGAACTCTTATTTAACGGTGTTGCGTTTATCATAATACATCATTTTCTTTGGTGCTGGATTCTTTACACTCATTCATTCTTATCATCTCAAAAGAAATATGGGATACCCGCAGTAGGCAGCAATTATGCACGGAAGTGGATGAAACGATCACAGAGATATGAAGGAAACTGCTGTACCAAACCAACCTCCCTGTCCTTGACTGCCTTCTGGTTTCATGAAATTGCTGGATATGCTTTGTAACAACTTCATGTTTATCCTTCTTGAGAAACAGGCCCAGTTTTTTGGGGAGGAACCTTAATTTCTGTTCATGTAGATGGTTAGGGCAATGGGTAGTTTAAGAAACACAGTTTATAACTTTCTCAGAACAAACACTGTTGTAAACTCATATGCATATGAATAGAATATGAATAGAATCACCTTGAAAATGTCCTGCTTTGAAAATAACACAGTAGAAATATAAAATACTCTGAACTTTGATACTCAAAATATTAACTTTTATCAAAGACAAAATATGAATGATAATGGTGCTCACATTCAGTAGGTTTTTGTATAACTGAGAGGTGAAGTGAAATTAATCATAGTAATTAGTTTTAAATTCTCAAAATTTCCCATTGCCATTTCTTTAGCTTTTAGCATTAATATTTTATATGCATTTTATATTGGGAAATGATGTCAGAGAAACTGTTACTATGAAAAATAATTCTTACTTTGAAAATGAACTTATATCGTGAGTAATGTGAAGACCACTATTTTAATTTTTCTTCATAATTACTTCTTAAATTTTAAATTAACTTAAATTGCTATTGAACTGCTAAAGGGTGACAATAACTCCTTATAATGAGAGATGGATCTGCTAAAAGAAAAATTTGATCCTATTAGATAATGCTAGAGAAAATTCCAATTACAAAATAATTCCTGGAAAAAAATAGTTTATGCTACACAAAGAATGTGTACAGACTTTCATTTTCTAGCAATAGTTGACAAATCTGTATTTAGACAACAAAATTTGGCATGTTTGTGTTTTCTGTTAATGCTTTATTTTATTTTATTATTTATTTATTTATTTATTTATTTATTTATTTATTTATTTGGAGACAGAGTCTCAAGCTGTCATCCTCAGTAGAGTGCCAGATCTTGAACTCATGAGCTGAAGCAATCCACCCACCTTGGACTTCCAGAGTGCTAGGATTATAGGCATGAGCCACCACATCAGGCATGTTTTCTGCTAATAAATAGCTTTGAATCATGAAAAAATACCAAATGGTATTTTTATTTATTTATTTATTTATTTATTTTACTTCTTTTTTAAAAATTAAATCAGAGTTGTGTACATTAATGCAATCATGGGGTACAATATACTGGTTTTATATACAATTTGAAATTTTTTCATCAAGCTGGTTAACATAGCCTTCACATTTTCTTAGTTAAAACTCAAGATTTTTATAACCTCAAGATTTTCTTGTTAAAAGTTTCTTAATTTAGATTCACCTTTCAGTAATAAGCTTAAATAATGAACAAAAAAGGAACAAACATTAAAATAAAATCTCTCTGATATTACAAAGTTTGCATATGCTGTTGTCATTACCTGTGAGGAAAAGGTTGATTCCCTGAGAGAAAATAAAACAATGGGTGTTGTGTGGCAGCAGGACCACCTAGGGAATGCCAGCTACTGCAGAAGTCCTTCTCAGGTCTCCACATCTCCTTAATTACCTTCACAGCAGAAGAATAAGCATTTTACTTCAAATTAATGGAGTTCTCTTTAAAAAAATTATCTTGATAACTTGTTTAACCCTTTTGTGTAGTGAAGTACAATTTATGGCAAATGCATTTTAGATTCATCTTTACTAATGAACTTTTTTTTAGTTGGCCTTAAGAGGGCAGTGGCCTTTAGAAAATAAGTTATTTTGAGAATATTACCTGTGCTGATCATGTGATCATTTTTAGAATATTACCTGTGCTGATCATTAAAGTTACTGTATTAAAAATATGTTAAGCTGGGTGTAGTGGCTCACACCTGTAATCTTAGCACTTTGGGAGACTGAGGTGGTAGGAGCTCTTGAGCTCAGGAGTTTGAGACCATCCTGAGCAAAAGTGAGACCTTGCCTCTACCAAAAATAGAAAACCAGCCAGGCATTGTGGCAGGTGCCTGTAGTCCCAGCTACTCAGAACATTGAGGCAGGAGGATTGCTTGAACAAAAGACTGTTTGGTTGCTGTGAGGGAGCCTGATGCCACAGCACTCTAGCTAGGGCAACAGAGTGAGATGCTGTATGGAAAAAAAAAAAAAAAAAAAAAAAAAAAAAGTTGCTATAAAAGGAATGGCTGCTGAAAAAAATTGCTCTTTTTTTTTTTTTTTTTTTACTTCGAGAGCCTATCCAGGGGTGGTGAACAAGTTCGACTATGCGCTCGGAGATCGCTCCTCAGAGGTCCCTCCTCAGAAGCAGCATCACAAAATCCAAACTTGGCAAAGAGCCACAGTATACAAAATAATGATAAGAGGCAAAGAGCCGAAATTCATTTTGGCCGGGAGCCGCATGTGGCTCTAGCCGCCTGTTCGCCACCCGTGCCACCCAAACAGCAAGCTGTCACATGTAAACCCCCCCTTTCACAGTGGACAGTTGGACAGTTGTTTCTGGTAATGCAGCAAAGGATTGTATTTCATAATGATTTTTAGCATTTTTCACCCGGGCAGGTCTTATACGAAGCATGCTGCTCTCAGTGCAGAAGTTTAAGAAACAGATGTGTCTTCAAACACTCGTCCCCATCTGCCAGCTATAAGTAGAAGAGTTTCCAAGGGAACTTGGAACCACATGTTAAAAGAATTCTCTGGCACTGCCCGTGCTGACTCTCCTGTCATCCGGTGGGCTTCATGGGCTTCCAGAGACTGAGTCGTCCTTGGGAGTTCATGCTACTGCAGTGTTCCATCTTTTCCCTTGGAGATACACATCACTTTCCACTATTTATATGTTGTGATTTTATCTTCAAGATATTTTTATAATTAATAACTCAACCAAAATTCCAAAACTAAATGAGGAAATTTCCATTAAAAGTTAACCGCCCCCCCCCCCCAAAAAAAAAATCAACAAGTAATTTTGGAAAGCTCAAAGAATTGTAGAAAGAAAATAAATTCCTTGAATGAATTAGGTTCCTTGGCGGGGGGGTGGGGGGGTGGGGGTAGGTGGGGGGAGGGATATTAGAGGCAATGAAACAAAGATAGCAGACAAAGAGAAAGTCTAAGTAAAAGAACAATTTTACAGAAAAGATGTGACAGGTTAGTAGTTTATATTAACTCTATTTTTATTTTATTTTACATTTTTATTTTATTTATTTTATTTTTTTGCAGTTTTTGGCTTGGGATGGGTTTGAACTCGCCACCTTCACCATATGGGCCTGGTGCCCTACTCCTTGGAGCCACGGGTGCCGCCCTACTTTTTTTTTTTTTTTTTTTTTTTGAGACAATCACTTTGTCACTGTCAACTGAGTGCTGTAGTGTTATAGCTCACAGCAACCTGAAACTGTTGGGCTCAAGAGATTCTGTTGCCTCAGCCTCCCCAGTAGCTGGGACTACAGGCTCCCGCCACAACACCCAGCTAATTTTTAGTGGTGAGGTCTCACTCTTGCTCAGGCAGGTCTCAAATTGGTGAGCTCAGGCAATCCACCCACCTTGGCCTCCTAGAGTGCTAGGATTATAGGCCTGAGCCACCACATGAAGCCCTAAATTAACTCTCCCTTTAAAGCTAAAGTTATGTAGCTTTTTTGTTCTGGAAGAAAAAAAAATAATTTAAAATTCATAATTTATAGTACAAAAACAATCCATAAATTTCAAAATAGCTGGAGAGAAATAAGGCTTTTAGATGACAAATACTATCCAGCAATTTAAAAAAAAAACATATAATAGTATATGACAACATGGGAGAAAAGAACTAATAAAACATATAAGTTAAACTAGTCAGAATAAATTTTAAATGGCATGGTAGAAATTAATCCTAGTATGTCTATAAATGGTAAATTTGAGTAACATTTTAAAACTGGATATAGCATTCCCAGTATAAATATATTGCTTAGTAGAACTATATGCTATGCTAAACTATGCTGTGCTGTGGTAAGCTGTGCCATGCTACGCTACACTAAACTACACTAAGCTACGCTACGCTAAACTACACTAAATTATGCTATGCTAAACTAAGCTATGCTATGCTACTAAACTATGCTAAACTAAGCTATGCTATGCTAACTATGCTAAGCTACACTATGCTATGCTAAATTATGCTAAACTACACTATGCTATGCTATCTATGCTAAACTATGCTCTGTATGCTAAGCTAAACTATTCTATGCTAAGCTATGTTAAGCAATGTGATGTAATGCTATACAATGCAATACAATAAAATAAAAAATAAAGAAAAAGGGTCATTAAAAGTCATGAAAATACTATTTTAAAAAGCTCTTAGGACATTATTATAATAAAATATTCTATTTTTCTAAAAATTATCAGAATGGATTGAATGTTTAGGTTTCTCTAAAATTTATACGTTAAAATCTTAACCCACAAGGAGATACTTAGATAGAGAGTGGGGCTGCAGGAAAGTAACTAAGGCATGAGGGCAGAGCCATGAATTGAATCAGTGTCTCCATCAACATTATAATGAGACTCCAAGGAGATCCCTTGTGAGGACACAGTGAGAAAGGTCCATGTCTGTGAAACAGGAAGCAGACCCACTCCCTGTGGGCAACTTGAACTTGGATTTCCAGCCTTCAGGACTGTAAGAAATAAATGTCTGTTGTTTAAAAGGCACTGAATTTGTGTTACTCTGTTAAGACAGCCTGAAGAGACTATGATTATTGCTATTTCTTGTTCAAGATTTTGTTATTAGGGAGATTCTTTATTTAATTGGATGACTTTTACTTAAATAGCAATAGCAAAGAATCAAATAGCAATGCAAAGTGAAATCTATATATACAAGGTAAACTGACATATTTATAATCCTGTGAAACTCTGAAACATAATCTCATAAGAAACACCTCACACAGACAAAAATAATTTTTATTGTTTCACTAAATCTATTTGGATTCTAAATAACATGTTAAATTCTGAGCCTAGTTATCAGATTATATATTTTTAAAACTTAAAATTAATATACATTGTAATCTTCATTAATATACTTCTATTACATGGCAGTGCTAGCTCTCAGAAAAATCTCAATAAATTTCAAAAAATTATTGTTTAAAAGATATATATATATGAATACCTATCCCCATGACAATTAATTTGATTTTTAAATAAGAATGATTTAAAAGATGGTTTTAAAGTATAAATGCTCTTTCTAATGTAGGATAATATTTAGAAATAAACATATCCTGCATCAAGCACACAAAGTGAACTCAGTGTGAGTTTAAAATGACTTGCTTTTCTTTCAGAGGTTTAAGGGACCTGGGCCCCCCTGGGACACACGCAGAGTTGGCTTCCATGGAGTTACAAATTCCATAAGCCACTTCTCTGAAACTGTGCACCCTGTGAAGCCTGAGATCAAAGGGCATGTCGCCCTTCCTCAGAGATACGGGGCCAGAGGGTTGATGTATGTTAACAACATATTGTCGGAGGTCTACAGGTTCTCTGCCCTGAGGAAAAGACACAGTCATTACTTCATACTGAGTAAACTGAGTGAACGCTTGAAGTTATTTTTCCATTAACTCTGTTCCCCAGTGGCTACTTTTTTCTTTGTGATCTTTATTTAGATACCTGTCCAGAAATTAATCAGTGTTTAGAAGAAGAGGTTTACTACAAAGGTGATTGTATTGATATGATAACAAAATATTTCCTTTCAAGTTAATTTCAGATAGGTAAAATAAGATAATGATGAAACTAACAGATGATAGATTAAGTGTGTACGTGACTAGAAAAGTATAAAATCAAAACCCTGAATAAAGATTTTTGCTACATGCCATCTCATCTCATGTAGTCTGTTTCTTGACTTAATTACAGGAGCGAGTTTACACCCATGCCAAAGCTGCTGTGCGTTTATGTCTCCAGTCACGCAACATCTAATAACTTGATTTAAAGAAAAATAATTTTTTTCAACAACAAAAGGTATTGTATAAGGGTCTCCATAAAAACAGAAGCAATAGAAGTTACACAGATATATACAAAAATATTTGTTTTTTTTGTTTTTTCATTTTATTTTATTACATTTTATTATTAAATCATAGCTGTGTACATTAATGTGATCATGGGGCACCATACACTGGTTTTATAGACCATTTCACATATTTTCATCTCACCGGTTAACATAGCCTTCCTGGCATTTTCTTAGTTATTGTGTTAAGACATTTATATCCTACATTTACGAAGTTTCACATGTACCCTTATAAGATGCACCATAGGTGTAATCCCACAAATCACCCTTCCCCCTCCCTCCCATCCCTCTCTTTCTTCCCCTTATTCTTAGGTTATAACTGGGTTATAGCTTTCATATGAAAGCCATAAATTAGTTTCATAGTAGGGCTCAGTACATTGGATACTTTTTCTTCCATTCTTGAGATACTTTACTAAGAAGAATATGTTCCAGCTCCAGTCATGTAAACATAAAAGAGGTAAAGTCTCCATCTTTCTTTAAGGCTGCATAATATTCCATGGTGTACATATACCACAATTTATTAAAGATATATATATATTCATTTTTTAATTTTTTTATTATTATAGATAAAAATATGCACCATAGATGTGGCCCAACCCATCACCCTCCCTCCACCCAAACATCCCCCCTACCTTCCCCTTCCTTGGTCCTTTCCTCATAGTCTTGTGGTATAGTTGGGTTATAGCCTT
>CAUYPK010086478.1:0-12664 GCA_963574355.1 Loris lydekkerianus | reverse complement strand
AAGATGCCAGAAATCCCACTGAGATTATCATCCCATCACTCCAACAAGGTAACAAAAACACCTGACTGAGCATGTTATATTATGTGTTTAATATATTATTGTTAAAATTATATGCTTTTGTGTGAGTGTTTGTCTGTTTTGGAGGTCACTGCGTGGTGTGGCTCTCTGACTCTCACAGTGTAAAATTTTGGCTCTTTGTGTCGAACTTGTTCGCCACCCCTGGCCTATGCCATGCCTGCTGTCCAGGGTTTAGTGAACCTGGCCACTGGCTTGGCCACTGCTGCCATTCCTAACACCAAAGCAAGCTGCTAGGAGGCCCAAGAACCAGCCTGCTTGGACCAAATAACACTGGTGCCAGCTTATACCAGCCTAGTGTCCAACAACGGGCATATTCAGCCCACCACTGCCACTATTGGGACTCAAAGACTAACCCAATCCCTGGCAAAACTTTACCTGCTTGTATCCTGGTCCGTTCACATTTCTCTAGTTGCCCCCGGATATGGGGCTAGTTGGGGGAAGCTGAGACTTCTTCAGGGGAAGCTTCTTGGGGAAGCTACCCTACTTCAAGAGTAAGGAATTTGTCTGAGGTCGTTTACAGAAAACCCAAAGATTAGGGCTTGGAATTCAGGACTCCAAAAACAGAGCTTGTCCCATTCCCCCAGATCATGCCTGCCTCTCCCCCGGACAGGCGGAGGTTTCCGGCCACAGCCTGACCTCTGCAGCATACCCCGAGGATGAGGACGAGGAGGGGAAACAGGAGGACCAGGAAGATGAAGGGGACGAGGGGGACTAGGGAGATGAGGGGGACAAGGGAGACGAGGAGGACAAGAGGGACTGGGAGGACAAAGAGGGCAAGGAGGGTGAGGAGGATGAGGAGGACTTGAGGGGACGAGGAGGATTGAGGGGACGAGGAGCCAGCGGTGGAAGAGCCGAGCCCGCGAGGTGCTGGTGGTCGGGCTGGATGACTCTGGGAAGAGCACGTTCCTGTGCGAGCTGTCAGGGAAGCCAGAGCTGGAATGCCATGTACCACCTGGGGCTTCAATTCTGTGTGGCTGCCCACCAAGGACTTCTTGGTTGACCTGCTAGAAATTTGTGGCAGCCAGAACCTGGGCTTCTACTAGGAGTTTGTGGATGAGGTAGATATACTGGTGTTTGTGGTGGACTCAGCAGACCAGCTGCAGCTGCCTTGGGCCCGTGATATAGCACATCAGAAGAATGAAGGACAAAAATTATACAGTCATCTCAACAATGAAAAAAGTCATTCAATAAAATTCAACATGGTAAAAACTCCCAACTAGTATGGTAAAAACTAGCCATAGAAAAACATCTCCTTCCTCTGCTCACTTGCAACGCAAGTCTTGGAATTGGTTAGAAGCCAGATTTATTTCTAAGTCACTCTTACTCTATGTACATAGCTATTTGGGGCTACCATCTTAATAAAGGATAGTCTTCTGTTAGATTCCATATCTACGTTCTAGCATTTGACTTGTTTGCCCTAAACCCTTTGAGGCAGTCTATATCAAAATTCAGGCTGGCAAATCACCTCCAGGCAAGAACAACTTTGATGGGTTTTCACTATTCCTTCAGTTTAAAGCAAAACTGGAAAATGAGATTATATTAAATTTAAAAAGCTTCTACACAGCAAAGGAAACAATCAACAAAGTGAAGAGACAACCCACAGGATGGGAGAAAATAGTTGCAAACTACTCATCTAACAAGGGATTAATCAGTAAAGTATATGAGGAGCTCCAACACCTCAATAGGAAAAAAATCAAATGCTCTGATTTTAAAAACGGGCTAAGGATCTAGATTGAAATTTCTCAAAAGAAGATATACCAATGGCCAACAGGTATGTGAGAAAATGTTCAACATCATTAGTCTTCGGGGAAATGCAAATTAACCACATAACTTTTTATTATTTTATAAGTTTTTTTATTTTTGTAAATTCTCTTGCACATTTTCTTTGGGATATGTGTGGTGTGTGTATGGGAGTGGATATGCAGATAGCAAACTAGGCTGAAATCCTGGTCTATCACCATAGAAAAATGCATTATTTGTTTGAACAATTTTTAAAATGTAAAATACACACATAGTTTATATTGGTTGGCTTATTTGTAATATAGATTGAATCCCTCATGTGATTTCTCTGTTGCATAATGAGGACTGTTGTAAATGGAAGAATGACCATTTTGAATCAGCTTTTTTTTTTTTTTTCAAACATGTAACATTTGGCCATTCACAAACTGAGAGTGAAGTTTCACAGAAGAACATCCAAGTATATTAATTCCCTTTCTAAGGTCATCTAGAAATCCTATCCCCATAGCAACAAAAGTACTTCTGTATAGTCCTTCCTTTTAAACTCTTAATATTTTGCCTGATCATGAATTTTCAGAGCAATGCTGCAGGCATTTATGTTGCAATTAAATCAATTGCTGCATTGTTAACCTAACTTTCTTTCTCTTTCCCTTCAAAGAATTTAGAAAACACACTGATTAATAGAAAAGTAAAACATCGTTGAATAACTATAGCTATTTACAAGAAAATAAAATCAACTTCTTCTGAAATGTCACCAGTATCATGTACAAATTAGCATGCTTCTAAACTTAATTGTTAGCTTTTATAAAACAATGGCACATTTTTTACTGGTAATAATGACAATGTGATTTGTTATTTGTTCTTTCTGAGTCAAAATAAAGACTTGATATAAATCAGTCCCTTTTGACGAATATATTATATAACACACACTGAAAATGACTAGAATTAAATATTTCAAAACTGTTCACTATATATTTAAATGTGGGGATGGGTAACTATAAGTGGATTGATAACCACCCCAAATAACCATTAATTTCTTGTTTTTCCTCTTGTTAGTCTCTATTATTTTCTCTCTTTACTTACATGGCTATGAAAAATAACCAAGAAGGTCATTCACATCTTTGAATGAATCTTTTCCTTGTTTCTGTGCAGCTAAATAGTATTTTAATTTACTATAGACCTCTCTAAATCAGCCTAAGGAAATTCAACGTGATATGAAGTATATGCGGATATATATGTGTGTGTGTGTGTGTGTATTTAGGTATATATTTCTGATATATTTACATGATTTTAAAAGAATTCAGATTACAGCCTGTACATAAGAATAAAGTCTAAATAAGCTCAAAGAAAAGTGTAGATCATATAAGAAAAACATATATGCACTTTGTAGTTTGATTGGCTCTTATCACTATTCGAGACTATTCCCTATAATAGTTATACACCATTTTCATAAATGCAGACAGAAAGAAGAGAAATAAAAAGGATCAAGGCCTTAAAGGAATGGTCAACAGACATAAAAGCTCTGCTTCCTGGAATTGTGCTGTGTTAAGCCAAGTCCTCCTAGAAGCAGGTGCCAAGACAGGATTAAATAATGAAAGGACTTTTACTAGAGAAAATGCCTGTGAGAGAAAATGGAAAGGAGCCAGGGGGAGCTGAGAAAGGCATCAAATAATGATGCAAGTCTGGAAGTGAAGGAGAAAGAGGGAAGGAAATTAGGTAGAAGTATCCTAAATCATCATGCATCTAAGAAAGGTTCATCAAGGCCATTGGGGAGCACCAAACTAAAATCCAGCCAGGAGAAGAGGTTTAGTATTGCTGTCCAGATCAGTGGTTGGCCGGGAGCCACCTGAGGAGGCCAGGAGCAAGAGCTGTGATGGGCTTAGACATAGCAAAAGGTCACTGGCCATTTACATTTCCAGTACAGCAGAACCTCTTACATTGCCTACCCAAGGGATTGTAACAATATATGGAAGTGGTCAACATAAGGAACTAGGCCTATGGTACTGGCATGTTCATGTGGTGCATGTCCAGTCTATGAAAGTTAGTTCAACTTAAGGAGGTGGTCAAAGTAGGGAGGTGGTCAACTATATAGGTAGTACTTTATTTGGAGGTTCATGTATGCATCTTGTATGTAGCCAACATATAAAGAAAGAGACAGTCTGCGCCAGCAGCCTCCTCCTTTGGGGAACTCCAAGAACATATATTTACATAGTGACCTGCCCTAACATTCAAGAGATGATTCTGAGGCAGGCTTTAAATTTTAAGTGGGAGATTATATACTGTCCTCATCTAGACAGATTAGACAGATTAGCACTTGGCTTAAAGAAATAGTCAATGAAATTGTCTAAAGCAAATTAGATGCTGACCAACACCAACAACAAAAATTCTGACTCTTTCCCCAGAAAGTATGTGTTTAACGGCGTGTGACAGGTTAAAGATATGTTGGAGTTCTGATCCCCAGTACCTCAGAATGTGACACTATTTATAAATGAGGATCTGTACAGAGTAAGCACTAATCAAATATTGTTGAGATTCTTATAGAAAGGAGAAATTTGGACACAGGGACAAAGGAGGACATGAAGAGAAACAGGAAAAAATACCAAATGAAGGTGGAGGATTGGAGGGATGCATCTATAGGCCAAGGACTGCTAGCAAACCACCAGAAGCCAGGACAGAGGCATGGATCAGACCCTCCCTCACAGCCCCTAGAAGGCACCAACATTTTGATTTGCACTTCTATCTCCCAGAATTGTAAAAATGATATATATATATATATTTTTTATTTCGTGGTACTTTGTTATAGCAGCCTCAGTAAATTAATACCGGGGTAGGGGGAAGGGGTACTCTCGATGGATATAGAAGGGAATAAAATCCTTTAAGTTCATAGAATGATGAATATCAGTTAACAAAAAAGGTCCCCTTAACACAATAACTGGGAAATTGCCAGGAAGGCTATGTTAACCAGTGTGATGTAAATGTGTTAACCGGTCTATGAAACTAGTATACAAAGCCCCATGATCATATCAATGTACGTAACTATGATTTAATAAAAAAAAAAAAGGTCCTTAATTCTATTTCAAAAATTAAATTGTTCCAATTTAATGGCTTGAGAAAAACCATTAAAAAGTTAAAATGCCCAAATTTAATGTTATGAGTGAAGCCATACCTTAAAATAATTCTTGAGGAAAGGACCTAGTAGTTTTAATGAATACTTTTGCCAAAAGTTTCTATGAGTTAAAATATCACACAATTTATGAAAACTGTAATGCACTTTTAGTCCAAAGGAAAGCTAAAATATTTAGATGAAAGGAATTAATCTGAATGTAGCTCTGTAAATATTAGGCAACACATAGAATGCTGAACCCCATTTAGAAGAGTAATTGGCAAAATGATGACCAATTGATAAAGGATCTCAAAGTTATGAAAATTTAAGGATACTAGGAATGTATTAATAAAACCTGAAGAAGATGTAACCAAGGTTTGATATGGCAAAAACCTGAAGCCCTATGGGAGAGTATTAGACCAGCTCCATGTGGCTCCAGATGGCAAAACTGGGAGCGATGGATGTAAATGTAAAGTAAAAAGAGTCATACTCAACATAGGTAAGAACATATGCAAAACTAGATATGCTTACGGGGAGAAAGCCTTGTTTCTTGAAGTTGGAGACTCAAGAGGAGAAAGTAACTCAAGGAAAATGAAAAATTTTTGCCATGAAGAAGTGGCTGGATTGAATGATTTCTCAATTTCTGTGGTCTGTGATTTGATGACAAAAGAATATACTGAAACTGATGCCAGATGAAATGGCTATCAATGAGTAAGGAAGAAATTTAAAAGTTTTCAGTTTTCAAATACAAAAGAGAAAACAGAACACTAGTCATGAGTGCATCTAATGATGCAGAAAAGAGAAAGAAAGAAAGGGTGGAAAAGTCCACAGAGAAAGTGAAGTAGAAAATGCATTCTGAAGAACAGGGAAAGGGTTTAGAGGAAAATGGATACTGTACTTTTTGAAGGTTATTTGTCTGAAGATAGACCCAAAACAATTGTATGTGGAACTTACTTACTTTGTCATTTATGTTTAGTAGTTTCCAACATCAGATAAAGTCCATAGGAATGTGATGATTTTCCTACATATTTGATGCCAATGTATTTGAAATAGCATTCAGAAGCAGAAAGAAAGCAGGAATACATGCTTTTATCAGTGTCTCAGAAACACTAGCTGAGGGTACACAAAAATTGTCAAAGACCTAACCCTGGAAGTTAGAAAACTTGATTTTAAGCAGAACATTTTAGTTGTTCAGTATCTTTGTCTCTCCAAATGTGTAATAGCTGTTACATTGTAAAACCTACCCTGTTTTCCCGAAAATAAGACAGTGTCTTATATTAATTTTTGCTCCCAAAGATGCGCTAGGTCTTATTTTCAGGGGATGTCTTATTTTTCCATGAAGAAGAATACAGTACACATTTATTGTTCGCAGCCACCCGTCTGCTCTGATACTCCTGTTCTTCTTCATGCATCTGCAAAAGCCTCCTCCTCTCTCCCGCCCGGCACTCACTGCTAACTCCAACCTCGGCTCCGCCTCTACACAGCAGTGAAGTCAGGACTCTGGGTAACATCACTGGTTGCTAGACGCCAGTCGGGGCGGCCCTAGCAACCAGTTTACGATAAATTAATTTTCATTCTGAGACAGAGCCTGGGGGGGCCTTATTTTCAGGGGATGCCTTATATTTCACCCAGAAGGAAATCTGTAAGTAGGTCTTATTTTCGGAGGATGTCTTATTTTCAGGGAAACACAGTACTAAAAAAGTGAAACATCACTCTTCCTTGGTAATCTTTTGTCACTTTAAATTACAATGACTTTAGAAATTGTTGAGCAACAATGAATCATTTTGTTATACATTTGATGGATACTATTAATTTAGAATTAAATAAAAATTAAAATTTTCTAGAAAAATTTGATTAAAAACAGATCATATAGTAGAAATGTTTTAAGTGTTTCTCTAATATGCATTAAAGTTGATTCTCTATTGTGCTCTCATCTTCAAGGATGTGACCTCGGGGTTGACATTTCTTTTTTGACCCTCAAGATGAACATATCCTTGACCAGAAACTAAAGGATAAACAAGAAGATAGGTATTTGGATTCTGTGATGAGATTCTTTATCCATCCATGGAACCCTATAAAGAAAAGAGTAGAGCAAAGAAGAATGAGGAAAACATAACACAGGACACCTGCTCAGCAACTGAAAAGTCAACTGAAAATAGTAGTAGCTATTTCTTACATTATGAGGATCCAGTTAGCCCAGACTGAAGAAAACCCCTCTTAAAGTTATAGCCCACAACTGAAGCCAGTGAGGTCAAGCAGATTAGATAAGTACACAAATAAATAATAATTTCAACAGCTGGAATTATGTGCAAAGATGAATTGGACATGGTTCCTCTCCTCAAGGGTCCTCTAGGACATAAAAGTGACAAAATTCCTCAGACAATGATAAAGAAGTACACAAGGCGTATGAAACTCAGTGGCTGAGAGAAGTTTATTAAAGGAGAATAAAGAAGTAGTGTTGATTGAACTTTGAATGATGGGCAGAATTATATCTGGCAGAAATATTGGAAAGAGAGAGATCTCAGAATAAGGGCACAATAGCTTAAAATACCTGGTAGATCATCGATGTACTCAGCACCCCTGGAGGTCTTCTGGGAAGCCATGCCTCATTTATCCACGCATCTATCTTCCAAAACACAGAGTTTGAATTACTTTATTAAAAGAGGATGCCAGAAACTTGCTTAGGCCAGATGAATTAACAGGAAAATGTTTCTTCCAGTGAGTTTGAAAGCCATAGGAAAGCAGAAGTGAACCAAGGTCTGAGTTGCCAATAATGTTATCTATGTATGTTTCAGAGATCAGGGCAAAAAAGAAAAAAACCACAACCCCACTGGGAGTACAGCCTGAGCAAATAATTAAATAAACTAAAATAATTCTAAGTGGGAGAATTCAGCATGACAGAATAAAGAAGTTCACTGAAACAAGGGAAACTACTATATCACTGAAACAATGAGAAAAAAAAAAAAAGAAAAAACCCAAGTATATCTGCCTCCTTGCATACAAACTTCTCAGGCTGTAGCCAGTTGCACTTGAACGCACTCATTTAATTAAACAAGATATGCAATGTGTTAGCAATCAATCGAAGGAGTTATCTGTGACAAGTCTCTGGCCTGCAAAGCCGGACCTCAAATTGGAATGTTTTGTTCCCGCAAACACAGTGAGCTCCTCCTGCCTGTTGGAAGAAGTTTGGCAGTACAACTTCTTACAGCGTATAGCTTTGCTGTTAGCCCAAAGGCTCATACAGGTGTGGTTGCAATTCATTCTTGATTAGGGTCTTCAAACACATCATCTTAGTTAGGGAAAGAAAGCACTCTTCCAAGAGGACGTGGAATTAAAAATGGTTTTCCTCCCAGAATTAGTCATTATGGTACACAGCAAGTTACCAACATCATCAGGATGCTTTTGTAAATTTCACCAGGCTACTGGGACATGGCTGTCTCTGGTATGTGAGTGAAATGTAACCACAGTTAATTACTAAGAGCACACAATGTTTTAGACATTATGCTAAGTGTTCTACATACATCATATCATTCAATCCTCTCAACACTGTCATGTGGTCTTGATGATCTTCTGTAGATGAGAAAACTGAGTCTTAGAATGGTTAAGCAAACTGGAAGCTCACACAGTTGCTACATTGTAGCTTACATGGAACTTAACATTCTAGCAGGGGCAGACAGACCACTAATACACAATAAAATGTGTCAGGTAGCAATACTAAGGATCAAATGAATCACAGATAGGGGGGTGTTTCTATTTGTTATAGGGTAGTCACTATTAAGGTAACACCTAAGTAACTATAGCAACAAGCCTTGAAGATATCTGGGGAAATCATCAATGTAGGGGAAATCATCAATGTAGGCAAAATGATGATGAAAGCAGAGGCTCCTCTCATACTTATCTGTTGACAAGTGATTATATTTTTATGGCAAGTCATAATTATCAAACATATCCCTGGCAACACACAATGCTGAGGTTTATTTGAAGGCCTGATAGCATTTTAGTCTATTAAATGGTTGATTCTTTTAGGAGCAATGGAACCTTTTTATAATGTCACCTGGTACATATTGATTTTAAAAACATAGTTTCAGCTCTCATTTCCCTGAAAACTTTAGTGTGTATTTAAAATACATTTTCCTGCTCACATAGCAGAGAATTAATAACTAGTACTAGATTTCAATTATTTAGTACTGACTTTGGTTTGTAAAAGAGGAAACAGAGAGTCTGGGCGTGGTGGCTCACACCTATAATCCTAGCACTCTGGGAGGCTGAGGTGGGTGGATTGCCTGAGCTCAGGAGTTCAAGATCAGCCTGAGCAAGAGTGAGTCCTTGTCTCTAAAAATAGCTAGGTGTTGTAGTGGGTGCCTGCAGTCCCAGCTACTCAGGAGGCTGAAGCAAGAGGATTATTTGAGCTCAAGAGTTTGAGGTTGCTGTGAGCTATGATGCCACAGCAGTCTACCAAGGGGGCAAAGTGAGACTCTGTCTCAAAAAAAAAAAAAAGAAGAAGAAGAAGAAGAAGAAACAGAGGCCTAAACTGTGTAGCAATGCATACAAGGTTGGGCAATTAAGTTCTAGAACTCGTATAGAAAAAAGGCTTTGAAAGGTGGATGTGGCACTGCACAGCTTCCCAAGAGGAGTACTTTGAAGGTGACCATAGTAATATTAAGAAATGAGGTATGTAGCACTTTTTCTAAGATGAATTTACAAACTAAATTGTCAGGCCTTGTACAATGGCAGGTAAGAGTATGACTTTGGAGGTAAACTGCCTGAATTAGAAAATTAGAACTCTGCCTCCATTCTTCCTAGCTGTGTGACTTAGATCAATTTGCTTCTCATTCAATGAATGGGCACAGAAATAATGCTTAGCTTGGAGAGTTGTTGTGCAATCAAATGAATAACAAATGTAAAGCCCTTCATGTGCTGCTTGGAACTAGTAGATATTTAATAAATATCATCTATTCCTAAGTAGCCTCTGTAAAAGCAGAGTCCCTTTACCATACTTTCCTTTGCTACTCTTTCCCCTGGGTCAGGACGTCTCTTAAACCTTATGCCACAGCAGAGTTTGTACCACACAGGTCAAATCATGTCCGAGGGTGAAAATGGAAATGAGAATGTGTGTAAACTCTATGCTTAACGCACTGAGGATTTCATTTCAATCAGTGGAACTTTTCTTTCGCCCCTTGTCATTGGCTCATTGGGCAGCCCTGGTGGGACCTTCACAGGTCAAATGTCCCATTGAGTTCAGAATCTTGAAGAGCGCAGCTGCATGGAAGGAAGCAGCTGAGCCCGCCATCGCTGACTGCAGCATTTCTCCTGGACAAAGGATACTTTGGGTACACATCGCAAAGCGGCAAGTAAAGAGCAGAGTGAACTGGAAGAGCTTAAACACTCAGACTGTCACTAATGGGGGCGGCCACTGGCCACCTGGCAGCTCGTCTTCCCTCTGGGCATCCTTCCTAGAGAGAGCCTCAGATTTGCTTCTGCAGTTTGTCCTGTCCTTAACTATTTTTAATTCACAAAAAGCACTTCTGTTGGGGTGGTATGCCAGCCAGAGCTGCAAGACTTTACTGTAAATACTTGTTTTATCCTAGTTTTATTTAATTTATTTTTAGCGACTTCATCTTTCACTTTATATGTGGAAAGGAGGAAGTACAAGAACAAGGGAAATGGTTTAGAGCAGAGTTCTTGACATAAATATAGAAGAGAAAAATGCCTTTTATGTCTGCAGTTATCACTGCATGGGTCATTCTTATTTGGGAACACAGATGTTCCAGACTTAGCTTTGATGGCATCCTAAACAGAGCCAGAAAAGCAGAAGGCCATACATTTCCAAAACACATTCCTCCGAAGAGCCATGGAGCAAGCACTGCCTTAGCACAGATATCTCTGACAAATCTCGCAGTAATAAAACCCATTTTGACTTTATTTACAATTTTTCATAGACTACTTTTTAGAACAGTTTTAGAATTCAGAAAAATTGAGACGCTAATACAGAGAATTCCACATATCCCACACCCAAGATCACCTAGATTTTCTCATATGTTATCTTCTAGGAGTTTTAAAGTTTTTCAATTAACGTTTAGGCCTAAGAACATTTTCAGTTAATTTTTTGAAAGGTGTTAAGGGCTGAGTTTACATCATATCTTAATGATACCGAGTCTTCCAATCACTGAACATATAACTTATCATTGCTTTAAATCATTTTGATTTTTAACCTGAGAGTTACAATTTTCTACGTATTTTGTTATATTTGTAGATAAGTATTCCTTTTGGTTTTGCTATTGTACAGGATAACAGGATACTTCACAATTTTAAATCCAGTTGTTCATCACTAGTATACAGGAAAGCAATTTACTTTTGCACATTAATCTTATAACCTGCGACATTGCTATTCTTAATTTTTCATTCTTTCTTTTCTTTTTCTTTTCTTTCTTTTTTTTTTTTTATAGAGACAGAGTCTCACTTTATTGCTCTCGATGAGTGCCATGGCATCACACAGCTCACAGCAACCTCCAGCTCCTGGGCTTAGGCAATTCTCTTGCCTCAGCCTTCTGAGTAGCTGGGACTACAGGCGCCCACCACACCCCCCGGCTATATTTTTGTTGCAATTTGGCCAGGGCCAGGTTTGAATCTGCCACCCTCAGTATATGGGGCCGGCACCCTACTCACTGAGTCACAGTGTTCGCCCACTTACTTAATTTTTCCAAGAGGTATTTGATTTTTTGACTTGTTGGGTTTTCTACATAGGCAATTACGCCATCTGCAATCAAAAAGAGTTTTATTTTTACTTCCCAATATGTGTATTTTTATTTCTTTTTGTTGTCTTGTTGTACTAGCTAACACTTCCAGCATGAAAATCAGAATGGTGAGAGGGAACATCTTGTCTTGTTCCCATTTGTAGGAGGTACACATCCAGTTTATTACCATGAAGTATGATGTTAGCTGTAGATGTTTTTAGATCATATTCATTTTTTAAATGCTATGTTTTCCAAATTCATTTGACCATGAGACACTGTGTTTGAAGTACATCTATTAATACTCCATGGAATAATGGTGCTCCATGGAGCATAGGAAAAACATCTTGGTAATAGTTGTTCATAAATAACAGGTCACATTTTCCCTTGAGGGAAAATGAGATTAATTCTAGAGAGACATGAGAGAAAACATTGAAATGATGCTATTACCTGATTGCCAAAACAATTTGAGCTGGTGTGTGGATATCTGGGGTTTTATACCCATGGTTTCTAATTTTTATATTTGTTTACCTGATTCATTCATGAATAAATTATTTGTTTCTGTTGTCAGGATTGGTGAGTTACAGGAATACAAAGATAAATAAAGAACAATTCTTACAATGGAGGACTGCACAGTCTAGTGGAGAAATAGAAAATGATTCATCCCCAAGCAGTTCTACACCCTTGTGTGAAAAAGAAAGGATCTCAAAATTTCCCCTCAGAGAGGGCTCTTCAAGATAAGTAACACTGAGTCTAATTCCAGAAAGAATTAGCTTTTGCTGGAGCTTTCTTGATCATAAAACGTTTTAGACATTCTAAAAGGATCTTTTAAAAAGTAAAGCTCCCAATATTATGCAGCCTTAAAAAAAAAATGGACTTTACCTCTTTCATGTTTACATGGATGGAGCTGGAACATATTCTTCTTAGCAAAGTATCTCAAGAATGGAAGAAAACGTGTCCAATGTACTCAGCCCTACTATGAAACTAATTAATAAATACCCACACTTTCATATGA
>CAUYPK010086477.1:0-44878 GCA_963574355.1 Loris lydekkerianus | reverse complement strand
GGTGTTTTTTGTTACCTTGTTGGAGTGATGGGATGATAATCTCAGTGGGATTTCTGGCATCTTTTGTTTTCAGTAATCTTTTGCAAATCAGGTTTGTATTCAGTTGTAGCCACTCGGAGACTGGATGATGCAGCCTGGGGGCGGGACTACGCGCTCAGAGATCTCTCCTCAGAGGTCCCTCCTCAGAAGCAGCATAACAAAATCCAAACTTGGCAAAGAGCCACAGTATACAAAATAATGATAAGAGGTAAAGAGCCGCATTCATTTTGGCCAGGAGCCGCATGCGGCTCTAGAGCCGCGTGTTCGCCACCCCTGTTTTAGGGGATGTATAGTATTCCATGGTATACATATACCACAGCTTGTTAATCCATTTCTGGATTGGTGGGCATTTAGGTTGTTTCCACAATTTAACAATTGTAAATTGAACTGTAATAAACAGTCTAGTGCAAATGTCCTTATTATAAAATGATTTCTTTTTTCTTCTGGGTAGATGCCCAGTAATGGGATTGCAGGATCAAATAGGAGGTCTAGTTTGAGTTCTTTGAGGATTCTCCATACTTCCTTCCAAAAGGGTTGTATTAGTTTGCAATCCCACTAGCAGTGTAAAAGTGTTCCCTTCTCTCCACAACCACACCAGCACCTGCGGCGTTGAGTCTTTGTGATGTGGACCATTCTCACTGGGGTTAGGTGATATCTCAGGGTGGTTTTGATTTGCATTTCTCTGATAATTAGGGATGATGAGCATTTGTTCATATTCTTGTTAGCCATTCATCTGTCTTCTTTAGAGAAGGTTCTATTCATCTCACTTGTCCATTGATATAAGGGATTTTTGTCTTTTTGTTGTTGCTGCTTAATTTGAGTTCTCTGTAGAGTCTAGTTATCAATCTTTTGTCTGATTCATAATATGCAAATATCTTTTCCCATTCTAATGGCATTCTATTTGCTTTGGTTGTTGTCCCCTTAGCTATACAGAATTTATTCGGTTTGATTAAGTCCCATTTATTTATTTTTATTGTTGTTGCAATTGCTACTGGGGTTTCTTCATAAAGTCTCCCCAGGCCGATAGCTTCAAGTGTTTTCCACACACTTTCTTTGAGGATTTTAATTGTTTCATGCCTTAGATTTAGATCTTTTATCCATCTTGAATCAATTTTTGTGAGTGGAGAAAGGTACAGGTCCAGTTTCAGTCTTTAACATGTGGATATCCAGTTCTCCTAGCACCATTTATTGAATAGGGGGTCTTTCCCCCATTGAATGTTCTTGTTTGGTTTATCAAAGATCAAGTGGCTGTAAGATTTTAGTTTCGTCTTATGGTTCTCTATTCGGTTCCAGATGTCTATGTCTCTATTTTTGTGCCAATACCATGCTGTTTTGATCACTATGGCCTTGTAGTACAGCCTAAAGTCTGGTAGGCTAATGCCCTGGCATTGTTTTTAGTACTAAGAATTGTCTTAGCTATATGGCATTTTTGCTGTTTCTATACAAAATGAAGAATTATTTTTTCCAAGTCTTGAAAGTACAATGTTGGTATTTTAGTGGGGATTGCACTGAGTCTGTAGATTGGTTTAGGAAGTACAGACATTTTAACAATGTTGATTCTTCCCAGCCATGAGCATGGTATGTTCTTCCATCCTCTGCTGTTTCTTTTCTTAGAGTTTCATAGTTTTCTTTATAAAGGTCCATCATCTCTTTTGTTAGGTATATTCCTAGGTATTTCATTTTCTTTGATGCTATTGTGAAGGGAAGTATGTCCTTGATTAGCTTCTCATCTTGGCTGTTATTGGCATATACTCTTTTTTTACTGTTGATATATCATTGTAAGAAAAAAATTAGACAATTCCTAATCCCATGGCTAGGATCTCTGTCTCACAAAATAATAATCATCAACAGAAAGAACACTATGCAAGTAATCACTGAACTAAGTGATTCTAATACCAAAGAGGAGATAATTGTTCTTCTTAGAAACCATCAATCCATTGTTCCATTTTTACTATTCCATGTAGATCCACAACAGCTCTCAACGACATATTTGGCAGTCATTATTGTGGGGGAAATTTTTTGAAAATGCCAATAATTTGGAAAAAGCCTACCCACTCTTATTTTACCTTCTTTCTTTTGTCAAGGAAGCCACATTGTCAAACCAGTATCTCACCTAGGCCTGGGGAAATATTAATATGTAGCCATCATGGACTTGCCAGCTCCTGACTCCTGGGGTGTTTTTGTTCCTTTCTCCAGCTGGGCACTTTGAGGCTAGACAAGGAAAGACACCCCTTACGCAGGAAAGGTCAGCTTCTTTGTAAGCACCTCAGAAATTATTGACAGACTTTGCATTAAGCTACAGGGAGATTGTAACTTTGACTCTTCTAAAGTCAAAGGAAATATACCAAAAGTCAATATCCACATTCTTTCATCTTTAGCAATAATAATAACAAAATATAAATTTTAAGATGGAAAAAAATCTGAGCTCTTACTGGAGCTGAGATGGGGGCTCCAGAGGCTCCTGCTGACACCCATGAACCATCTTTGTTTAGTTACTGAATATGCAAGGTCCAGTTCTCAAGGAGTGTTTTCAGGGCTGAGCCCACCTAAATATTCTGTAACTCTCCCTTGCTGTGATGAATAACTGGATGGGGACAATAGCCTGGCACACCTTAGAGGGAAGGGACTTTAATTCTGTCCCTCCCCTGCCTTCCAGAATTTGGATACCATGACAATAAGGTCACTACCTGTGTGTGCTTTATACTGTCCCCCGTGCCTGGATAGGGATGGCCCACACAGTGGGGGTTCAGTAAATATTTGTTGAATGAAAGTTGCAGGACAATCAGTCACAAAATGCGTCCCCCTGTAGGGCAATCTGTAGGTGTGTGAGGAGTCGTGAGCATGAGCTGAATACATGCAGTGGGGCAATGGCCACTCAGCAGAGACAGGAAGTAAGCTGGGAGGGAAAGACAAGTAAGATACCAGAAAGTGGAAGATGCTCCACAGAATGGGAGCAAGGTGGGGAAGAGAGCCAGGGCCTGCAACAGGGTTCCTGCATGGTGACCCCCTCTCTTTTGAATACTTTCTTTCCAACAGGCCATGACCATGCCGGGTATTTGAGTCCTGGTCCTCCCCTGGGCCTGCCCCCCTCGCTGCACCCTGTGCCTACCCCATTTGTACCCACTCCCTGCACTTCTTCTTGGAAGCCAGACACCAGTTCCCTTGGAATTCCATCCTCCAAGTAGAGCAGAGACAGACGTCACTGCTTCCCACCGTCCATCCCTTCCCAGGCCCCAGGAATCTCTCCTGACCCTGGAGAACCTTCTCTTTACTCCTGCCCTCTCTCTAGAAACACAGCATCTCATTAGAGCAGTGTTTTTTCAACCCTTTTTATCTCATAGCACACTTAAATGTACAGTTAAACTTCCACAGCACACTTAAATTATGTTGATCAAAAAAAACTAAAAAAAAATACTGTGCTTTGAACTTTTTTAGAAATAATTTAATTAATCATCATTAAAATCTTTCATGAAGTATCACAAGAATAGAAATGCAAGTATCTAATGTACTCAGTACTAATCTAAATCTAATAGAAAAACAACTACATGCCCATAATGAGTGAATAACACAAGAATATTCAAGAGGGGAGAGGAGGGAGGGGGACTGGTCAGCTCTCAACTGATGGGCACATTGTGAGGTATACAGCACAACCCCCAGACGAAGGGCTCAACTGCCTCAACTACAGCTTGAACTTAGAAACACAAACATGTAACCTAATCATGTGTATCTTCATATTAATCTCAATTTAAAAAATAAAAATAAAAATAAAAATTTTTACAGCATGCTGGTTGAAAAACACTGAATATGTTTGAACTGGAAAAGATGAGAAAAGTTCCTTGTGTTTGCACTTTCCCACAGTACAAAGATTCCCAAGGTGGACTCGCAGTCGGCCAGCTGACCTTGGCAAGTAAGGGAGAAGGGACAATTCAGGGAGGAAGCACACGTAGATACTATAATAAATTAAGCTTCTACAACTTCTGCCAACTTTTCTTTCTGCTTTTCTAGAGCACTTTAGGTATGATTAAATAATGTAAAATTGATCAAAAATTAAAAAGAATTAGAAAGAAACCCAGGAAGCTGGGCTCAAACCCGTTCTGTGTCCTCTGGGGAACTTACGATCTAACCGAGAACACAGCAGCCTGCCTGGAGTCTTTCTCATTCACCGCCTGGTTAATTAGATAGTACCACCAGGGCTGGGTGGGAAGTAGGGCCACATGTGACCATGGCAATAAAATTGAGGAAGATACAAACTGAAATGAAGCAAAGGGACTCAATTTCCTGCGTGAGCCATCTGAGGAACATGATGATTTGCCAATTTGAAAGATGGAATTCAATAACTCAGAAAATTAAGTGACATCGAAATTCAGCACCACCACTGTTCTCTCTGCAGCCTGCTGATCAGTGTCCTGAGACTTCTCGTGTCCTGGAAACGAATGCATTCTGCACATGCTGCCTCAGCACTGAATGTGGAGTCTGACTGTACAGTGAAACCACAACTAGCAGGAGCGCTCCAAGGATAGGATGTGTCACAGTTGTGCAGGGTTCACTAAAAGACCCTTTATAAAATAGCTTAGACCCAGTGAGGCCACTTGCCTGCCTCAGTAAGCTGAGAATGGTGAAGACAATTAAATTCCTTTTAATAATAATTCTAAATCATACACCATCTCTCTGGACTGTATTTAAGAGCGCAGGAGACTGATTTGGCCCTCCTTGTTTCAATTCTACCAGAAAAGCCCATAATCTTTTTTTATTTTATTTTATTTTATTTTATTTTATTTTTTATTTTATTTTATTTTTCCATAGGTGTGGTCCCACCAATTTGTAAGCATTTTAAATAGATAGTTCAGTGGCATTGAGTGCATTCACATTGATGTGCAATCATCACCACCATTCATCTCCAGAACTTTTTTTTTTTTTATTAAGTCATAAGCCCAGAATCTTGTCTGAAAAGGAGTGTCACATCAATGAAGTGGCCTGAGCCGCACCTCCCAACTGCAGCATGCAGGAGCAACATCCATAGTTATGTACAGATCACACTCGGAAGCTTCCCACTTCTTCTGGCAATGTTTTCCTAATGCCCAAACCCATGTACCAGTGGTCCTTTTGTAATTTCTTTGAAACAGAGAGAAAAGCCATCTGTGTCAGTGAGAGCTCTACTTAGTGGAACTCCGGTTGAGTGGGTTTTTCCACTTTTCCAGGCCACTCTGTTCTCTCTGTGTGGTGGCACCTGGAGGAGAAGATGAAAGGGGAGGCTGCCTCCAAATTATGCCAGGAGGAGCACATGCACAGATTTTAGTAAAGCAGCATTATTCATGCTTTGATTCTGAAATCAGTCACTCACCAGCTGCTTGCATATCTGCCACTTAGTATTCTAGGGAGTGTCTGTTCTGTATTAAGATTTAAATTGGGATCATCATTATTTTTATTTTATGTTCCCATGGTTATTGAGTGGTGCACGTGTGTGCACTCGTGTGCTTGTGTATGTGTGTCTAATCTGAGTGTCCTGAGCAGTCCTGAGGTCAGTACTGGGGCCAAGCATGAGAGGCCACAGCTGGAAGGCCAAACAGCACCGCCAACTGGCCGGCTCCAGCCTGGGCAGCAGGAAGACATGGCACTCTGCAGGTGCAAGGCCTAGCTTCCACAGCTCTAGAGGCAAAGTGGAAGTGGTAGTTGATGTCCTTTGTCTCCTGACCTGGTGGCCGCCACCCCTGGTTCCTCTGTGCTGCTTCCCCCTCAGAAAAGTCATACCCAAACCTTGTTCTGCAGGCTGCTCCACAGAGCCCATGCCCCAGCTCTTCCAAGTGCACATGGTCCCCCCACGTGGGGCCCCCCACCCACAGGAACCTGCTTGCAGCTAGTGGTCCTATGGAATGTGATCAACTAAAGCTAATTCAGCTAAGGTTTTAGAGACTTTTAACAGCTTATACGTAATGTCTCCCAATGCCACAAATTCAAATGCAAACTCAAACAGTATTTAACTTCCCTTTAACTCCTTCCACCTGAGTCCCGATGGTGAACTTCCAGTAATCACAATAGGAAAGAATCTGGAAGGGAAATGAGGTGCTCCTGATGTCCTCAGTTGTATCCCTGACAGTCCCTTTCTATTTCCGTGAACAAGGCAGGGCCTGTGCAGCTTCCCCAGTATTCAGGGATAGCTGCCATCGACTGTTCTGGAATTTATGGTCCATCCTGCTAGCTGCTTTCTGGAACCTCCTGCTAAAGTTGCAGAACCCAGAGTAGTAAGATGTCAGCTTGACAGAACACAGCCACCACTGAGCATCACAATGTGCTGGTTCTCACTGACACTTCAGCCTGGGTTTTGTCACGGCCCATGCAATTGTTAACAGCACCGAAGTGGGTCACCAGAAATGGGATCCACGCCTCTGCTGATCTGGGTAGCACCAGGTGACAGGGATCTGTTTATTTTAATGTATTTTAAAATACCCCAATCCCTGTTTACTGTCTCTAGTTATGTTGCTTAGAAACTTCATAATTCTGACTTGAATACAAGTTACAAATGGAACATTTGGAAAACTGTGGAAAAATGTTTTTGGAACTCTGTCATCATTTGGGGAACTTTTTTCTGCATGTAAACTCTGCATATCTCTCACACATATGTACAACAGCATAAATACAATTTAAAACTTTGGCGGGGTTCTTAGTTTGTATGTCATAAAAGGTGAAATCTTTTCTTCTTTTCTCCAAGTTCCTGCCTCAGAAAATAAAAGATATTCCCACTAAATTGGTGGCAGTGGGAAAAACCTTTTGCCCTTCTTACCTCCCTTCATTCCTTCTCCCTAAGGAGCAAAAGATCAACACTGGTGAGCAAACCGCCCTCGGTTGGGGGGAACAGCAGCCACTGCCCAGAGTGGGGGCCTCCCTCGCTCTCTGGCTTCTCCCTCCAAAGACATGTTCTACCTGCAGCCACCTGTGCCCACGTCCCCTCCTGTTTGCCTGCTGCGGAAAGGCCCTTGCAAGGTGGAGGCCGGTGCTTGTCCAGCTGTTTTCCAAGACTGGGTTGGTAAATGCGATTCGGGGCACAATGACTAAGAAGGTTCAGTGGACCCCTGGCCGAGCTCTACTCTCCAGTCTCGCTTCACAGTAACTAGGCTGGTGTTTTGGTTTCATATTCCATGGCTACTTGTCAGTCTGCCAAGAATTGGAGAGAAGAGTGTGATTCACTGGAGCCCCAACAAGTTGATATGATGAAATCACGGAATAGCAGCACCTTTAGCTGAACAGTGCCCTCATGTTCTGTGAGCAAACTGAGACCCAAGGTCCTAAGCCACTTGCCCAAGTAATGCAGATAGTTAGTGACCAAGACGGGACTAAAACTCAGCTCTCTGGACGGTGGATTCACTGCTGTTTCCATTACTGTTGTGTTCCTCAGGGCCAGCCATGGTCATAGGCATTTGGAATCTTTCTTTTTTTTTTTTTTTTGCAGAAAAATTATTATTTATTTATTTTTTATTTTTTTTATTGTTAAATCACAGCTGTGTACATTAGTGCAATCACCCTTCTAAGATGCACCGTAGATGTGGCCCCACCCATTACCCTCACTCCACTCAAACCTCCCCCCTCCCTTCCCCTTCCTTGGCCCTTTCCCCATAGTCTTATGGTATAGTTGGGTTATAGCCTTCATGTGAAAGCTGTAATTTAGCTTCATAGTATTTTTGATTCCTATAAATAGTTTTAGTTTTTAGCCTTCTAAGAAAAGATTTAATCTATCACACATTTATTTATTTCAAATAGTTCAAACAAGTGAAAACAATGGTATCCAAAATTAGTGTAGTTAATTTGTTTCTCTCTCTCCAAAAGCTTGCATCTCAGCTCCACCTAAGCGTGCTTGATTTTTATTCTTTTGACAAGCTTATCCCCTCCTATGCTGTTTCTTTACAGCTTGATTGCAGACTGTCAGACTGCTGGGCTCTAATAATGAACCTCCTTTTAAAGATTCAGTTGCTCCCCGGCAGCTGAACACTTACATCCATTCACCAGTGGTTACCGTCAGGAGGCTGCTGCCACCTCATGTGAGGAGTTCCCAAGCCCTTTTTACTTTAGCGGCTTAATAAGCACTTTGAGCTGTGAAAACTATTTTCTCTGTGAGGTGAGGACCATCAATCCCTCCAAGTCAGCCCTTTCTATATCAGAGAGGACAAAAAACCGTCTCCTGTGCCCACCCCATGATTCTTTTCCCTGGCAGATCAAAAACTCCTCCCAGCTTTTCTAAACTAGCTATTACCAGTCCTGTGGCTTCCTGTTCCTCGCTGCCTCCCGTTCAGAAACAAATATAATTTCCTGCAGAGCAAGTTGTGAGGGCAGATCTGTCACGCCCCAGAGTGTCAGGCTGGGGAGACCCCTCTGCAGCTGAAGAGGAGAAAAATGAGTCATGTGCAAGTAAACCATTTATTTGCACGCTCTTATCTTCACGATTTCACTTCTTTTTGAAAGTATCTATTTTCACCTCATGAGTCAAAGGTTATTAAATCACATTTCCTGTCTTATAGTTTGCAAAGTTTGGGGTATTTTAGGTCTGTGCTACTGTGTAATTTTAGTTCCCTTCCCCGTTTCTGTTTCCCACCTTTTAAATACACACACACACTTGTTCCCAAGATGGAATCAAACTATATGCCGTATTCCTTAAGTTAATTGCATTCTAAAATTAATATCCAATTAGTATCAATGCTCATGAGATTTACAATTGGGCTTTCCACTGTGTGAAGCTGGGTAGGTCATTTAATCCTTTTAAGTTTTGCCTGTCTGTAGAATGTCGATTACATATCTACCTCATAAGGTTACTGCAAAAGTTAAATGTGACACAGTAAGCGCTTATGACACTGCCTGCCAACTGTGTACTTCAGCTATTAATGTAACTATGATTATGGTTGCTATATCACTATTATTTAACAAATTTATTGCATTTATTAAAGTGACCAAAAAATAGTATTTTATTCTATGGAATGATCAATCTCATTGTGTCCAAACAATCTCTTAAATAGATTGTTTCTAATTCATTGGTAATATAAAATGTGGGATGCTATGATGGACATTCCTGTGCAAACAACTTCGCACATGTATGGCTATGTTTCTGTTTGCAGTATTTCCAAAATTGTCAGTATTCCTAGAAAAAGTAATATACAGAAATTGAGACTATTTTCTCTCATTAAAATGTTCCTCTCTGTTTTTCCACAGAGAAGCTTACTGGTATATTATAACTCCCTCTTGTTTTTTGTTTTGTTTTGTTTTTGCACAAGGTAAGAATATTTGTGTTATGGGTTATGTGTTATGGGAATCATGTTTACAAGGAAATATATTGAAGTTCTCACTTCTGGTGTAAGTGAATGTGAGAGCTTATTAGAAATAGGATCTTTGCACACATAAGTAACTAAGATGGGACCTAATCTAACATCACTAGTGTCCTTATAAGTGGGAGAAATTTGGACACAAAAACAGAGGAACACAGAGGGAAGACGATGGGAAATCACACAAGCAGATGACCATGGAACAGCACAGGCTGAGATAGGAAGTGCGGTGAATCTACAAGCCAAGAAATACCAGGATGTGCTGGCTGAGGGAACAGGCTGAAAATGGCAAAGGATTCTCCTTTACAGGTTTCAGAGGAGACCCGATCTCACTGACACTGTGATTGTGGCCTTCCCATCCCCAGAACTGTGAGACAGACAATAAATGTCTACTATTTTTAAGCCATCTGGTTTGTGATACTTTCTTCTGGCAGCCCTGGGAAACCAATACGATTTGCTGCTTCACCTCTGTTTGTAATCAATTTCAATTATGGTTCCGTATAAGAGGAGGAGACTAATGGAAAAGTTGGGTCACTATCTCACTTAAAGCATTTGTTCCCTGACTCAAATCTGTTTTATAGAAAAAACACAATTGCAGGATGAGCCATAGAATTAGTTCATATTGTTAGAGGTGTACAAGTAAAGCTTTACCCTAACAAGCACTCAATAAATATTAATTAGAAGACACAGTTTTAACATAATATAAGCCCATCTAGACATAAACTAGCTAATATCTACCTGTCTGTCTATATGCTGAGACGTAAAGCTCTGGACAACATCCTAATTTAGATAGACCCACTCATTGTGGTGTTCAGAATTAAGATTTCACAACTGTGAACAATACAAGCTAATATTTCTTGGCCTTCTACTCTGTCTCAAGTTTTAATTTCTTTTGAAAGAATAAGGCAAAAAACTACACATGTAAAACGATAGGAAAAATTAACATTGGCTGTTTTTCACTTATGAGAAGATTGACTTTTTGTTTGACATGTGATGACTTCTTTCCATTTGTTTTCATTTGTAGTGTTCTATTATATACATATACCGTATATACTCGAGTATATACATATACATACATACTTATACAGATAAATCTTCACTCTATGGTTATGCTTACCTGATCTTCCTCTGTGGGCTATCAAAATCATAATTTAAAAAATATATTGGTTTAAAAATTAAAACTACTAAAGTAATAATAGAAGAGAAAAATCATCATAAACCAAATAATGTTAATTAAGTATTAAAGTTAATTATAATTAATGAAAAATTCTATAAAACTTTGATGAAAGTAATAAAAGAAGAATTGAATAAATGGAGATATTCCATGTTCATGGATAGGCAGACTCAATATTGTATGCATGTCAGTAGTTTGCATATTGTTTATGGATTTAATACAATACAAAGCAAAAATTGAACAATTTATTTTGTGAGTATCAACAAATTGATTTTAAAATATATAGGGAGAGGCAAACATTCCAGATCTTATCTGGGCATGGTGATTATAATTTTGGATAGTTATTAATTATTAACTTAACTTCCTTAATAGATAGAGATGTATCCAGAGTGCCTATGTGTAATATTTGATAGATTTTCATTCAAGGATTTGGTTTATTTCATTTTTGTTATCATGTTTATAGCATACAGTTAACCATGCTTGAGCTCAGGAGTTTCAGACCAGCCCGAGAAAGAACAAGACCCCATTTCTACTAAAAATAGAAAAACTAGCTGGAAAATGGTGGCAGGGGCCAGTACTTCCAGCTACTTGGGAGACTGAGGCAAGAGAATTGCTTGAGCCCAGGAGTATGAGGTTGTTGTGAGCTATGGCCTCATGGCACTCTACCCAGGATGACAGAGTGAGATTTTGACATATATATCTTCCTTTATTATGCTTTCATGAAATCTATAGTTAGTGTCCTTTCATCTCTGATACTGTTAATTGGTGTTCTCTCTCTTTTTTCTTACCCTGGATAGAGACTTATCAATTTTTCTTGATCTTTTCAAAGAACTAACTTTTCTATCCAGTAGCAGGTATTCTACCATGCTTCTGTAGTTTCCCACTGAGTGACACATAAGGACAGATATATGTCAGATTGAAAGTAAACCCACCAGTGTCTGGAAATGTGACTCTACGTAGCATACTACCAACATAACATTTCTTTTAAGTTTTAGGTTTTACCTAAAAAATTAAGGATCACTTAAAATATTCTTATTCTATTATTAACGTATTTCTTAAATTTTGTGATAAAAATGTTTTCATTCATTAAATACAATAAATATTTCAGGAAAGTATTTCGTTTTTTATCCTGTGTTGAACATCTGAATTGAGAAGTAGGGGAGCATTATTCTGCCAGTTTGCCCAAACTCCTTCATGTCCAGTCACACAATAGTGAAGAAAAGCTTTTCTTTGTTAAGCAAGGACATGTTTAATGTTTCAACACTTTCTGTCTGAATTTGCATGAATTATGTAATTTCTCTGAGTATCATCATGTTTCTCATCTAAATACAGCCTTGTTTAAGTACAGTAAGTAATGTTTGTTAGGTGTTTAAAGAGTCCAATATGATAAATGCTCAATAAGTGTTAATTATTCCTTCACAATTACCATTATTAACAACAAAGCACCATGTTGCTCCCTCTCCTTGGTAGTGCCAGTCTATACTGAGAGGAATGGCACGAATTAAACTGCTGAATTTTAAGCCTTCTTATTAGTGTAACTGCCATCACTATGACTGGGCCATGCAGGATTAATCATGGAAAACCTACTATTGCTGAACCTTGAGAACAAGAGATAAGATGCACAGGTCCTTCCACAGTGACTTGAAATCAACACGCCCACACTTGAATTCATGATCTTTCTCCTAAAACCTGATTTTTCTTCAGGGCTCCTTATCCTTATGAATCATCTATTACACAGACAGAAACTAAGATTTATTCATGAGTCCATCTTTTTTTCACCTCCAAAATCTAATCCATCAATAAGTTCTTCTGATTTATTTCCAAAGATCTCTCAATCTTTGCTAGGTTGAACAGTGTCTCCCCAACAATTCAGATCCTCCCAGGACCTTACTTGGAAATAGGTATTTTACAGATGTCATCAAGTCCAAGTGATAGAGGTTTGGGGTAGGCCATGATCAAATGACTGATATCCTTATAAGAGGAAATTTGGACATAGGCACACAAAGGGAAAGACTCATGAAAATGGAAAACAAGGAATTTAGGCACCCATTAGAAGCAAGGAAAAGGTAAGATAGGATTCTCTAGAGTAGGGGTCCTCAAACTATGGCCCATGGGCCACATGCGGCCCACCGAGGACATTTATCTGGCCTGCTAGATGTTTTTGCCACAGCTGCCTGTCCTGCTTAGCAGCCAACTTGTCCCAGGCCTCAGTGCCCATATGTGGAATGTGCGCCAACTCTCGGACTCCTGTCCTTCTCTCTGTCTCTTCCCGCCCCTCCATCTCTCTGTCTCTCGACTCCTCCTCTCAGTCTCTGGTGTAATCAGAGGAGTCACCAGGTTGCCTGTGCAGAGCCTGCTGCTACCTAAGAACCGGAGTAAGAACAAGTTAGGATGTTTTGTTTTTTTTTTTTTTTGAAATATGTAGGTCTGTTTTTTTTGGGGGGTTTTTTTGTTTTTTTAATTTTGCAGTTAGTAGGGCTTTTTTGCAGTTAAGGGGGGGCCTTTTTTTCTGAAGTTAGGAGGTTTTTTTTTTCAGATAGGAGGTGCCTTTTTTTGAAGTTAGAAGAGCCCTTGTTTTTTTTGAAGTTAGGAGAGCCTTTTTTTTTTAAGTTGTTTAGTTGGTTGGGGGTGGTTTCTAGGGGGGTTGCATCACAGTGATAACGCAAATAGTCAGCACTCAGAGGTAATGCAATTAGTCAGTGCCCAGTGATAGCGATAATTGTAAGTACTCGGTGTTAATGCAAATGGTCAGTGCTCAGTGTTATCTCATGGGGGCCCCAAACTGGTCATCTGCCTAGGGCCCCATGGGAACTTAATCTGGCTCTGCAGACAGCCAAGGAGTAGGAAACCCAATTTAATTGACAGTAAGTGCATTTATGTTCTGATTGCTATTCAGTTGTGTATGATGTTGTATGTTATGTGCTGTGTAAGCCCCAATTCACACTGTTGCGATCTCTGAGCAGTGCAAGTTCACCCATATGCTTGTATGGCTGAACGCGTTAGATTCAGAAGAAAAAACACATAGGTGCCTTCTTTTTTCCTGCAGTGGAATCTGATCACATAGGTGAGAAGACTCACATGATATGTGCAAGTTCACAGATCTCAGTGTGGTTTGCACAGGGTAGTGTGAACTGGAAAGGTGGTGAAGGAACCGGCTCTGTAATCATGCCTGTTCCCGCACCACACCAGTGTGAGCCTGTGGTAAAAGCGGAGTTCCACCATATGGGCACTGGCGAGGCTGAAATGATGTGGACTGGCAAGGCTGCATTGATGGATACTGATCAGACTGCATTGATGGGCAGTGCAGTCTAAATGTCTCTCTGTGGGCAAAATTTTTGCTGGTATATTGTTTTTGGAGTGCTGTATATATATATATCTTGGTATTTTACTAATAGCGATTTGAAATCCCTAGGAAACATGATATCAAGAAAGAGAAAAATTGACTCAGAGTGTAGGATATTCAAAGAACAGTGGACTTAGGATTACTTTTTTGTACAGTACAAGGAAAGAGCTTTGTGTTTGATATGCCAGAATATAGTGTCTGTGTTCAAATAATACAATTTGCATCAACACTATCAAACTCAACATAAAGATAAATATGACTGTTTGGTTGGAGAAGTGAGAAAAAATAAACTATGAAAACCGAAATATTCATTGACAACTCAGCAAAATACTTTTCTGAAGCAGGAACGGCAAAATACTTCATCACTGGGAGCAAGTTTTCAAGTTGCCAAGGTAATAGCATGCACTGGCAGACCATTCATGGAGGGAGAATTTGTTAAAGAATGCCGAAGAGATGTGTCCAGAGAAGGCCAATTTATTTAGTACAGTGAGTATTTCAAGACCCTCAATTACACGAAGGATTGAAGAAATGGGAGACAATTTGCATTAGTATTTGCAAAACTCTGCAAAAAAACTTTCCTATCTTTCCTTGGCACTGAACGAAAGTATAATGTTCATGATTCTGCACAACTTCTAATTTTTATTCGTGGGACTAATAACTATTTTGAAGTCACAGAAGAGCTTGCTGCACTGCAAAGCATCAAAGGAACAACTACAGGACAGGATATCTATGAAAAGGTTTGCAAAACTGTGAATAGTTTGGAGCTGGACTGGGCAAAACTAGCCAGTGTGACAACTGATGGTGCTCCAAGCATGGAGTAATTGCTCGCATTAACCAAGAGATAAACAAACATAACCATTCTCATCCAATAGCCACACACTGCCTCATCCACCAACAAGCGCTATGTAGTAAATCACTGAAGTGGGACTCTGTTATGAAAACTGTGGTATCTCGTGTTAACTTCATTAGAGGTAATGCACTAAACCACAGACTATTTTAGGAATTTCTAAATGTTGCCTGTGAAGATGTTCCATACCACACAGAAGTCCATTGGCTGAGTTGAGGGAGTGTTTTGAAACATTTCTATGACTTATTTTCACAGATTACAGCTTTTCTGCTTTCAAAAAACAAAGAAGTACCAGAGCTCAATGATGCAGAATGGAAATGGCACCTTGCCTTTTTGACAGATGTAACAGAGCCTCTCAACAGCTTCAATGTGCCACTTCAAGGAAAGGGGAAGCTCATCTGTGATATGCAATCACATGTGAAAGCATTTGAAGTAAAATTAGGCCTCCTCCTCAAACAAGTGAAGGAGGAAAATTTCTGCCATCTCCCCACAACTCAAAATCTGTTACTGGAAAAACCATTGGTTGCATTCCCAAATAAAACATGTATGGATTCACTGAAAAGTTGCAAAAGGAGTTCCAATTTAGATTTAAAGAGTTTCATCTCCATGAACAGTACATACAGCTTTTCCATAACCCATTTTCTGTTGACATTGAAAATGTGGATACAATTTACCAAATGGAACTGGCTGAACTGCAGAATTATAACTCTCTGAAAGACGCATTCAAGTCAAGCAGCCTTCCTAATTTCTATGCATCTCTCCCCTCTGAGACATATGCTTATCTCAGGAACCATGCACTCAAAATGGCAACTATCTTTGGCAGCACTTATGTCTGTGAACAGACTTTTTCCAGAATGAAACATCTGAAATCTCCTACCAGATCTAGACTACCTGATGCACACTTGCATCACTTGTTATGACAAGCAGTGACAAATATGGAACAAGACATTGACCACCTCATTAGCCAAAAGCAGGCCCATAGTTCCCATTGAAATAGTGGTAAGTTTGTTGATTTAACTTTACTTGTTCTTCATTTTAAATATTGTATTTGTCCCCCCCCCCTTTTTTTTACTTCAAAATAAGATATGTGCAGTGTGCATAGGAATTTGTTCATAGTTTTGTTTTTTTTTTAAAACTACAGTCCTGCCCTCCAACAGTCTGAGGGACAGTGAACTGGCCCCCTGTTTAAAAAGTCTGAGAACGCCTGCCCTAGAGCCTTCTGAGAGAACATGGCACTACTGACACCTTGATTTTAGGCTTCAAATATCCAGAAATGTGAAAGAATAAAATTCTCCTATTTTAAGCAACCTAGTTTGCTGTACTTTATTATGACAAATCTAGAAAACTATATACTGTCTCTGTCTCATCACCCTTCCATAGGCTGCTATCGTCTGCAGGCAGAATGGGACTGAAGACCCCATTCTTGGCAAAGGAAAACACCCCTAGACAAAGGCAATAATTAAAAAGTAAGCTGAGTGAGTCTAAACAAAGAAAGTCAGCTAGTTTACCTTTAAGCCAGCCGCTGTTAAATTTCTTATCTGAGCAAGTTTCCTGCTTTTTCCCAGAGCTCTGGCCTGTGGGGGATACAGCTTACTAATACCCCTGCTGGGTCTGTGAGCACTCTGGAGAAAATAGGGGCCACAGAAGATGCTGTGGAAGGCCTGGAAAGATACACAAACTAGGCCGTTTCCTGCCCAGTAAACAGTCAAAGCAAATACCCATTGTGGAGATTTGTATTTGGCTGGGGCAGAGATCAAGGGAATAGCTGGAGCCCTGAAATATGGTAGGGGAGCTTATATCTCTTATCACAGAGGAAAACCCTCTATAGTGATGATGAGAGGAAAGTTCCTCTCTCCTACTGATTTTTAGTTTAACACCTCCCTAGGAATCTGTGTGTGTGACCTCACACAGGAGGCTGCCCCCTCACAAAGCTCAGGTTCAAGATTTCTCAAGACTGCTCAGACCCTTAAAGTTAATGATTATAGAAACAATAGGAACTGATATGCTCGCTCAGAGAAACTGCTGGAGTCTTTGTTCCCTTCCTTCACTTACCCTCTGGGCTAATGAGCAAATAGCTTTCAAAAAAAGCTGAGTGGAACTGACACTCCAGGCCGTGGGAACATCATTCCTAATTTCATATTTCTTCAGTTGGTTTTTGCCAGGTCTTAACAGACCCTGCCCCTGGGGCAGGACCCTGGCAATCATCTCACATGTACTGCTGCAAAATCTCTCTGCCTTCACCAGTTTGTGCCTGAGGCAGAGATTCAGAATCAATGTTTAATTTTTGAGCTGCCATCCCAGGACAGAGAGTGTGAGGATGCAGCAAGGTGGGAAAGTGAAAAGATGAGAAGCAGAGCAAAGTGAAGCCTTATTGTGCTGACCCCCGAATCATGAAGAGCCACAACATAGACACAGCTGGTTGTTCAACCACAGAAGACACCTCTAAACTTAATATGCAAAGAAAATGTGTCAAGGTATTGTCCACAGGAACAAGGACTGCTAGAGACTTCCTCACTTGGCTCCTCCCATCCCCTGTTTCCCAGTAATCAAAGTACTGCACAAAATAGAAATATATCTGGCCCCTTGGTAGCAACTTAAGAAGCTAGATTTCACATTCTGTGAAATGCAATTTTATACAAATACAGAATTACCAGGAAAAGCCAGAAATTCAGAACATGGGTTGGAAAGGCCAGAAACTCAGAACATGGGTTAGTTGAGAGGGTAGTTCAGCAGCAGCCTAAAGGGACAACAGGACCTCCCCGTGAGTGACACTTACCCTGAAGGGAATAAACCACAGAGGGCCGGCAGCTGCCCCTGGAGTGGAACTAGTGGCTAAACACGTAAGACAGAATGGTGCAGGGGTGATTCATAAGGGTCAGACACATATTCTGACAGTGCCTTCTGTGTTGAATGAGTTCCAACTAGTCCATTATCAACAGTGTGGCCACAATAACTTTCTAGCCTATAATGTGATTTCCTTAGAATCCATCAAAGATTCTCTATGGCTCTTATGATAGAGACCAACATCCTCAACAGGACCTATGCAGTGTGGATCCTCACAACACATCCCTTAACCCGGCACAGCAACCATTATGTTCTGCTCTCGTTTCCCCACACCTGCCACAGTGCCTTCCACCGCTGGGCTGGCACACACTGTGGCCTGTGTCTGGCATGCTCTTTCCAAGCCTTCAATCTTACTTCACCTGGTTAACTCCTACCATTCCTTCAGATTCCTCATTCAATCTTTCTTTCTTTAGGAGAACTCCTCTCATCTACCTGGCCTCCTAGATTTCCTCCGTTACATGTTCTCACTATAGCATGTGTGTCATCTTTGCAGCACTTACCACAGATATGCTTTACCACAGATATGTATTCATATAATCATAGATTAATCTATGGATCCTGTAATATAACAGCTATGAGGACAGAAATATATCTTTTTGTGAGGATGTTTGACCAACACCCTTATGAACCCAGAATGTGGCACTGTGCCAGAATATGGTAGAATGCTCAAAAAATGTTTGTTGAATGAATTCTTTCAAGGGCTTGATAACTGGTTTTTCAGACAGGGCTTGTCCATGAAAGATAAGATACACACATGTGACTTGATATTTAAGTCTTAAAATAGCAACTCAGGGCAAGAAGAGTACAATAGCTTAGATAAGAACATTTTCAGAGAGGAGGGAGAAAGGCTTCCTCTGATTAAAAATGCTAGGGTTGGGGGTGGCACCTGTGGCTCAAAGGAGTAGGACGCCAACCCCATATACTGAAGGTGGTGGGTTCATACCTGTCCCCAACCAAAAACTGGAAAAAAAAAAAAAAAAAAAATGCTAGTGTTGGGAATTAGTGTTTTGTTTTGTTTTTTCTTTCCTTTTTGACCATGAGCCATAAATCTATGATAATACTATGAGTAATGTCATGGTAATGTGATATTTCATTCTCTAAATTCTGAACCTACCACTGTGATTTGATTTATTTACTTTAATAGTGTGGAAAAAATTAGGTATTGGTAATAAATATGATAGAAACCCATTGTAAATAATAACTTTATGAACCACTACTATCTCATATCTTACATGGTCCTAGTTACATAGAAGTCATTATGTTAGTCATAGCATCATAGAAATACTAGACAGAAAGGGTAAAATTCAGAAGTTGTCTTACTAAAAGAAACTCATATTATGGACACACTAGTTGGCAACAACATCATAGAATCATATGTATTTGTTTTATGATTATTGATGTTTTAAATAGTGATATAGAATAGAACCATAGTTGACCACCCTCCTACATTGAGCACCTCCTAAAGTTGACCTGCTTTTCACAGACTGGACATGCGCCACTTGTATCTACCAATATAGTCCCTTATGTTAACCACCTCTGTATGTTGACTAGTTTGTTACAGTCCCTTGGGTGGTTAATTTACAGAGCTTCTACTATATTTTAATAAAAATTTCAGAATATTTATTTTGTTGTGATATGATATAATTGTATTTTGGTATTTTAGATTGTAATCTACCAAAAAAATTAAAATGTGGTATATATTATTTATAAGGGCGTAATTAGCCCAGTTGAGTTCATGAAATCTTCTGATTGTTTTATTATGAGATTCTTTCCTCTGACAGTGACTTTCTTCTAATCTGGTAGTGAACCAGTAATTGACCAGCCCCTACCTACTTTGCAGGTCTGAAACACCTTCCCACCAGGAGATTATTTTCATGGTGTTACACACACCTACAGAAATTTAAGATGACTTGGGAACCAGATGCAGGCAAATGCTATACAAGAGATGTGGAAACTATTATCAAAATCTAAGTTGAAAAAACAAACTTGTTAGTGAAGACCAGAAAACAATTGAGACAAGTCATATTGGATCCCAGAGGGAATGATCAGCCATGCATGTAGTTCCCAAGCAAGCTGCTGAAAGGGGGAGAGGAAGTAGCTGAATCTCCAATGTGGGTTTGGAATGAAATACAGATTTTCTTCTGTCTGTCTCCCCTGAGACAGCAAGACCAACTCCACCTTTCCCTCTTCCTCCAGGTATTTCACTAAATGAATAATAAATATGTTTCTTTCTCAAGATTTTCTAACATTTTCTAGCTTATGCTATCATAAGAATATGGTACAGAATACATATACAAAAATGTATGTTATCAACTGTTTGTGTTTAGGGGAGAGCTTCCAGTCAACCAGAAGACTTTAAGTTTAGGGGGAGAATCAAAAGTTATATGCAAATGTATTCACAAAGGGGGTCCTATACCCCTATCAACCACCGGCATAATTGTGAATTCATTAAAAAGGTTTTAGCAATTTTTATAATTGTCCACTGTATGTTTTCTTCCTAATTACTGATAAAAGTAATGAATTGGATAGGATCAAGAAAAGAGTATTAAAAGTCTTCCTTTAAGCTATCCTCAACTCTTACATCAGAATTGAGTAGGGTATTTTATCTAATAATTAATACACTAGATTGTACAACCATCCCAATAGTATTTCTCTATTTACTTTTGCAAGTAAAATTGAAAGTCCCTGTCATACATCTTACTGAAATATAGCCTCATTATATGCTCCATATTTGATGTATATTCTCATTTAGAAGCTAATTTCAAGTTACTTACCACAGCCAAACTGAAAATGGACCACAAATCTGTCGTTGTCCTCAGAACTAGATGCTCAGAGACTCAGAGATAAGCAGTGCACACAGAATGATTATTATGAGAGGGAGACCAAGGCTCGCTCAGCCCTGTGGTGGCTTCCAATATTTATTGGGTGTTTTTATACACAGCACTAGTCAAAAGAAAAAAAAAAGGCATAGAAATAGAAAAAGGAACATATAATGGTGAAATCATAAAAACTGCTAAGAAATTCTTTGTTCAGCACATATGCTGCTAGACACATACATAGCTAGTTCTAAATCGAGACCCTTTGCTCAACAGTTTGCTGAAGGCTTAACCACAACGGCTTCTAGCTATCTTGTACTTGATTGATTAGTTCCCTAAAACTTAAGAAAGAATAGTTTGCTAAAAGGAGAAAAAAGTAGAGCACTCTTCCCGTAATCTCCGCAGGTGCCCAGCCCCCAGCTGCAACCGTACGAAGCCCTTGGTAACTTTCCTTTCTGTGAACATTTAATTGATTGTTCTTACTAGCCCGGGCATGTCCACAAAGAAAGAAATTTTTCCATCGTAGGGCTACAGTCCTCGGGGAGCACATGAGGCCATGTCACTTGCTTTGGTTGGGGGGCCAGTAGCTCTCCACAAATCTCATATGGCTTTACAGGTGGATTACCTTACTGTCTCCCCTAAATGTCAAGAAAATATACTCTTCACTGATGGATTTTAAAAATCATCACATGTGATATTAAACACAAGCTTCATTAATTCACAGCATTAGCTCAGCCATCTCTCTCGTATACAGTGTCTTAGTAATCTGAGGGACTTCACAGATTGCTCATGAACTTGTATATCTATCTGTCTTATTAGAGAACATGAGCCATGACTGGAAAGAAGAAGGGCTGGACTCCACTCCCAGTTCTGCTTGTACCAATCTTAGTAATGGCACCATGCTATTATTGAATCACATTTCATCTGATTCATTTGTAAAGCAAAAATAATTTATCAGATCAGCATATCTCTAAGGGTCCATAAAATTTCAGTTCCATCATTTAATAGATATTGCTGAAAATATGATGTCTATGTTAAAATATCTTTAGTCAGTGCCAGTAGATTTCTTCATGATAGGATTATTATAGCCCTAAAATTAAAATGAAATTATCTCTCCAACAAAGAGCTATGAGAGTGTTTTCCAAACTTATTAAGACACAGAAAAATTCCATATAATTTCCCTTGTTGGCTAGTGTTCTCAAGAACATGTGCTTGGAAGTGTAGAAATATATCTGGAGGTTTAAACATTATTTGTGCTCCAAAAATTCTAGAATTACTGTATTTGGGTCACTGTGAAAGTTTTGAGACAGTCTGTGGTATGGCCTATTGTTTCAATTCCAAGAAACAGGTGACAGCATCCTTTCTGATTCACCTGTGCAAGTTTCAAATTGCTTGGCTCATCAGTGTGGCTGTGAGGGCTTTATTTGTTTCTGTATGTGGATTTTACATTTCTCGATTTTTGTTTTTGTCAAAACATTTGCAATGATCCACATATATTTTGCACCTTCTCAAGCAAGGCACAAAATCCAGAGTTTTCATCAGAAAGGCAAAATCCAAACAAACAAACAAAAAACCTTAATTGCTAATAAAACTTTCTTTGAAGCATAAAAAGAAGAAAGGCAAAATCCAGAGAAATTGAATGATAGAAATGTCAAGCGAGTTGGAGAAAACTAAAACTGAAATTTTGAGGTCCTTAAATGTGAATGAATTCTGAGTGTATTAATGGCAAAAGGATGAGCCATCAAGCAAAAGCAAAGTCAACGAACATCATCAGAAAGTTTCCATGATGTGTTATTGATTCTGTTGTTGTCATAGGGTTAACAACAACTTTCAGATAGGAAAGAGAGATAAAATTTAAAGTAATCTTGATAAGAGGGAAGGGGGGAGGTTTGACAGAAGAAGGGTAAAAGGCGGGACCACACCTATGGAGCATATGACAAGGGTACGAGTCAAATCTGCCAAGTGTAGAACATAGATGTTTTGGCACAATAATCAAGTAAATGAGGTGAAAGCTATGTTGATTGGTTTGATCTAACCACATCAGATTGTATTAAAAAAAATCAGCACATTGTACCCCACATATGCATGAATGTATTCATGATCTATGTGTATTTGATTTAATAAAAACTATATGTATAGAGAGAGAGAGAAAGAGAGAGACCTAAATATATATACATAAAGTAACCTTGATACAGAATGGATTTAAAATATAAAGATGTAAGAACGAAAATACATGGTTAAAAAGGAAGAAAGCTTTTAACCAGATATTTATTAAGTAAAAGGACACCAAATTTTAGTTAGAAGGCCTATGTTAAAAATATCTACTGTACATGGTGATGACTAAGGGTGCAAGGGAATACATGTTAAAATACTCCAGAGAGCTGCTCCATAACGCATGCATAAATAAAAGCATCATGTTGTAAACGTGTATGTAATTTTTATTTGTAAAATACAAATAAAGAATTCTCTTAACACAACAAAGGAAGAACCCTGATAAAATGTAATATTTTAATTAAATACCCTGACAGATATCATTGCCCTGATTGTACAGACTACTGATATGACAGAGCCCTCAATTTTTTCTTGTTTTCCTACAGGTTTTCAGCTTCCTATCAAGTTTCCATGGAATACAGAAGCATTAAAAGGAGACAAGAAAGTGCTGAAAGAAATATAAGGCCAACCTGATTTCTTGGAAGGCATGATGTATTTGTTAAACTGTAATGTGTGTTGGCTTTCAAAGTGTGAGTCTAAGAAAGCTTTCATGCTGATTGACTGTGCACACATGTGGCCTCAGGAGAGGATGAACCTAGCTGCTCTTCACTGTGTATCACTCGTAGTAAACACCCAGTTGCTGAAAGGCAGTGTTTACACGACTTTGTATTTCTCAGTATTCCTATTTCCGTCCTTTTCCAGAGTAAGTGCTCAATAAATATTTGTGGATGAAACCCTGAAAGGAATGGTGCTAGTTGATGGAGGAACAAAGACAAGTGGTTTGCAGTTGCCTCCCTCGGGGCCTTCGCATTTTTGTCGTAAACAACTTGACTTTGTACTATGGGAAGGACTGGGAAGATGCAGAGCTCAGGAGTGCAGAAGCACAGATCCCAACAGCAGAGCAGGGACCTTGACAGATTCCTCAAGGACCAACCAAGTAAAAGGCTCAGAGAGAAGATCCCCAAGAGAAGCTGCAGAGTGTGCACTGGGAGGAAATGAGAGGGCACGACAGAAAAATCAAAAGGACAGAGGTCCAGCATCTCCCCGCCCATCTGCTCCGCCCCAGCTTCCGGGCACCGGCATCTCCCGCCCATCTGGTCAGCCCTAGCTTCCGGGCACCAGCATCTCCCCGCCCATCTGGTCAGCCCTAGCTTCCGGGCACCAGCAGCCTCTCTCTCTGCATGCTCTTCTCATGCTGTTTTTAGTTCATCAGGTGTTCTGTCTCCGTCTTGGTGAGACGAGAGCACACACTGTCTCCCTAACTGGATTCCTCTTTCCCACTCTGTTTCTAACTCATACTGGACCTTGACATCTCAACTCAAATATCACCTCCTTGGGGAGGAGGCCTTTCCAGGTCCTCAGAATAGAGCACGTCGCTGTACACCATCCTCTAGGCCTCCTCCCTCATTTTTTTGTCTATTAACTAGGTGCATTTATTTGTGTGCTTTTAAAGTTGATGTCTGTCACCTATGCCAGACTGTATGTTCCACTAAACCACAGACTCTATTTTATTTTACCTTTACCTCTTAACCTAGAGTATTTTTCATATAGAAAGGATTCTGTAAACATTCATTGATTAATGAATATTGAGTGATGAAGGCAGGGCAAGATTAAAGAAATCAGCAAGAGTCTGGAGAGGGCTAACGTTTCATCCATGCTAAGATTTTATTCTCTATCTTTTATTTCAACTTTATTCTGAAATCCTTAGGGAGGAAGTTCAGTTTTAGTCAGGGATGTCTTTTTCATAATCATTGCACTGACTACATGTTAAAAAATAATCAGAACACAATAAGACTGTAAGTAAAGAGTTCAATCGGAAGTTACCATGTTAAACAAGAAGTTAGGGCCACCTGCACTAGGAATTGGCTGCTAAGAGAGAATAAAATGTCAGATTTGAAAGACATTAAGGAGATAACACAAAAGAGACTTAGTGAACAGCTGGGGGTGAGAATGAAGGGAATGGAGGGGATGCTTCAAAGCTGATTCTTAGGTTTCCAGTTTGGGTGAATGTGCAGGTGATGGTGCTGGCTGCTGAGATGGTGAGATTGCAGGGAAAATAACAAATAGTATTTGAAATGTTTAATCAAAAGATACATCCACAAGACACTTCCAGTGGATATACAGAATGAACTTGAGATTCTGAGAGCAAAAAGGACAACTAGACAATGACCTTTCTTACAAATGGTGCTAAAAGGCTGGGTGCAGTGGCTCAGGCCTGTAATCCTAGCACTTGAGAGGCTGAGGCAGGCAGATTGCCTGAGCTCATGGATTCAAGACCAGCCTGAGCCAGAGCAAGACCCTGTCTCTAACAATAGCCAGGCATTGTGGTGGATGCCTGTAGTCCCAGCTACTTGCAAGGCTGAGGCAAGAGAATCACCTGATCCCAAGGGTTTGGGGTTGCTGTGAGCTGTTTGCCACAGCAACTGAGGGTGACATAGAGAGACTCTGTTTAAAAAAAAATGGTGCCAAAATACATATAACTTAGATTTTTCCATCTTAATCATTTTAGTGTACATTTCAGTCGTTTTAAGTTCATTTACTTTACTGTGAAACATCCTCACATGTAATGAAAAGTTTTCATTTTCCAAACAGTAATTCTGTAGCTCCTAGTCATTCTCTCTCTCTCTTCCTCCAACTACATTCCCCCTCCCATATTTGCTTAGTTGCTGATTAATATACTCCTAGTACACGACGTGGTGTCTTATTTCAAATTCCTTCTCCATATTCTAGTAGAAAAGAGCCTTTGCAGTTCCCAATTTAAGAGACTGAGTTTAGTGGCCATGAGCCACTGAAAAGGGGTGCCAGATAGAAAGGGAATGAATCCATCTTCAGAGACAGTGATTCACGTGGGACAGGGAGAGGAATTGAACAGTGTGGAGGACAAAGGTGCACCTGTCTCAGCTCCACCCAACAGCTGAGCAATTGACTCTGAGATTCAGGAGTGTGCTGTAAGAGGAGGGTGAGGCTAAAACCACAAGATGTGCACCCAAGATTGACAGTGAGGTTGCTGTGAGATTTATTTCATTATTACCCTCAAGGAACTGACATTTAGACTCGGACTGTCACAATATTAGAAAGTATAGGCATGAGAAAAGGTGAGCAAGCTGCATGGAGCATAGGATTTAAATACGGAGCAGAACAAACCTGGGGCCGTGTACCCACAAAACTGCACGTGGACGCTTAACCAGGAGAAAGGATCACATGGATGTGCAGCTGGAAGGCTGATAGACTCCCACATTGGTTTTTTTAATCCTAAAGAATGGGTCTTAGACTATGAGGAAAGGGCCAAGGAAGGGGAAGGGAGGGGGGAGGTTAGGGTGGAGGGAGGGTAATGGGTGGGGCCACATCTATGATGCAATCTAGAATGGGTACAGGAGAACCTTACTAAAGGCAGAATACAAATGTCTACATACAGTAACTAAGAAAATGCCATGAAGTCTATGTTGAACAGTTTGATGAGAATATTTCAGATTGTATATGAAACCAGCACAACGTACCCCTTGATTGCACTAATGTACACAGCTATGATTTAGCAATAAAAAAAAAAATCTTGAAATTAAAAAAAAAAAAAAAGAATGGGTCTTTATAGAAAAAGTAGCATGGTAATATCTGTCTCTCCTAAATTACGGAGATATACTTCAAAACAGCAGACACAGAGTTTCCATTATTAAAATGTCTCAAGCTGAGAGAGGGACATTATACTGTAATACCTCTTTTGAAACTTAAATTTATTCTTAATCATTTAATAATTATTCATTGATTATCTGTGTATGTGTGGCTACAATGTTAAATATCCCACACGAATAACTGCCTGATAGGTTTTAAAACTGCGTAATTGTTTCAACATGTAGATGGAAAGAAATTGTTTGGCTAAGAAAGTCCATTAGATTCCTTTTTTTCTTAAACGAAACACTAACCTCTGGATTAGTTCTAGGTAAATGCTTAGGATCACTGTAGGGAGGCTGGTCATCAGCGTTTTAATAAGAAGAAAAACATCTTGAGTTTCCAAATTGTTTTCAGAACGGTTTGATGCTTCTGTCCTGTTATAAATGTATTTGTCTAACGTGTGATCCAGGGATGTCCGGTGGCCTGTGATGGTCTCTGGTGCTTTGCACAGGAAAGCTGTTTTGTCTGCTAATGATGAAATCAACCCAGTGGCTGAACTTTGATATAAATTCTTATTTGCTTTCTGCTGTGCTTTGAATGTTGATCACATCTGGACGTGGGGCCCCCCTAAGTTGCTCTGGCTTTCTTCTCACCCCACAAGGCCCTTTGCCTATTATGACACAGCAGAAGTCCCTCACCTGATCCCACAGCCCTCTTGTTGGCCTTCCCAGGATTAGGACTGTAAGAAACAAACTTCCTTTCATTATAAAACATGCAGTCAGGAATAGCAACAGAAAAGGGACTTCTCGTAGACAGTATAGGCGTCTCATTAAACTAGAATGAACCTCTTTACCCCTGTGTAAGGAAAGGGTAGAGGAGTAGGGGTCCCGGGCCAGGTTTGCACCCCACGTCTACTATCTGGTGCCTGGAGTTGGAGCTATTTAGTCCTTTGGGCATCAGTTTAAAAGGGAAGCTAAGTAGGAGGTGCTGAGGGTGTGACAAGTTTAAGATGGCTGTAAATATTTGAAAAGTAAAGGAATACCAAATTTCTCTGCAAAACTAAAAACATCAAGTTACATACTGTTATTATGATTTATTAGGAGTGTTGGTTTTTTTTTTTTTTCAGTGACAAATAAGTATGGATAAGTCAAGTAACAATAGGACGTTCTGACAACTGAAATGGTTTGTCACAGGAAAAGCACAAATCACTCTTTCCTTCATGAGCTTTGTGGATTATTTTACTCTGATACTGGTTTTCTTTTAAAGCCTGTGTGACATGTTCTGACTTTTGTGCTGTGTGCTTTCTAAACTGGATGACTGTTGGGAATAATTCATATTTATTGATTTATCACCCAAATTCAGAGAATGTATCATTGCAAAAGATCAAATACAAGTGTCCACTTTCTTCCCAATGTAAGAATCATTTTGAAGTCAATAGACTCTGAAACAGAAATAAATGAAGTCATTTTTAAATTTCTTCTTAACACACTAGACCATTCTGTTCAGAAACATTTTTTTTTATATGATATAATGGAAGAGTATTCAGAGCTTTTCAGACTTTTCCTTAATTTTCTGTTTCTGTAATTTGCTCTTCTATAATATACAGGCCACTGTTTTGTTGTATATTTCTCTCAAAACAAATATCGAAGCTCTTATATTTCTAGTCAAGTAATGGAGGAGTTATTTCTGATAACCACTTTTTTTAATACCCATGTAAAAAATTTAAAAAACTTTTTTTTAATACCCATTTAAAACCTAAATATGAAGGTTGTATTTGTCATGGAAACTGGGACAAAAACTCACTAACTTTTAACAGTTTATAAACCACGTCATTTGGGAACATTTTCTAATTTAAAAAAAAAAAATCTACTTTTATTAACAATGTCCATTATTTCCTTTCCTCCAGCAGTATCAAGTCTCCGTGATGAGAGTTTCATTCTCATACTTTCCAAGGCCTTTTTGTTGGTCTTTTTATCGAGACGTAAAAAATATTTATGTTAAAAGCCAGTTAAATAATTATTCAGATTTTAAATTTGACTACTAAATAACTGATTTCAAAATTTCATGTTTTATTTTTTGTGCACATGAACATGTAAACAGCTGGACCATGGCGTGGAATGTTGTCTTTCAGGCAGTCAATTCATGCTACATTAGAAGCCACACTACATAATACATGATACACAGATACCTGAGAGGTATTTTTTCAAAATTCTCAAGTGACTTTGTTTGTTTATGAATTCCCCTAAAATAATTGTGTAACACTACCTTTGACCTATTATAGCTTAATATCTAATATTTTCATCATAATTTCAAATAGGGTTGGAAAGGATGCAACCCCTAAAATATTGCAAACATAAGCATTTTAGGAAAATGTTTAGTCATTGTTTTTAATCTGGCAAATGTGATACATAGTATAAATATCACACTGATTTAAGGTGTAGTATTATATACTTAAAGGGACACATGAAAAAAATTGATAGCTGAAAAATTAATGCTATTCTTTTCTCTTTTAACTCATATTTTCAATTTCTTTTCACCCCCAAATTTAATTCTAATTTATATACTTTGTGTCAAAAACCCTAATAACCACATTATCATAGTTCTAAACATAGAAGTTATATACCTTTAACTATATATTTAATATATGAAGTATAACATTGTAGGCACATAAATTAAAATTCGTTTTTGAAAACCACCTCAGACCACAAAGTTCTAAGACTGAATTTTTTTCTTCTTAATTAAGTCATCACTATGATTATTAGTACACAGTTTACTAAAAGGTTAAACATGCATTTCAAAGTTGATGACAAAATTTAAGAATTAAGTAAAATTTCATTAGAAATGTTTCCTTTAGTGAAATGAATGACCCTCCCTCTACTAGATCACATATGCAAGGGTGCATATCACTTGCGGTCAGAATAATACATGTTTTCACAACTGTCTATACTGAAGTTTTAAGAATTGAGTCACTAAAAAACTGTGTTCACGTACGTAAGTGGCTAAGATTAGAAGAAAATTTGTGATAACAATATAGTATGAGCTTTTGAATGCCTTTTGAGTAATATGCCAATAATTTCAATAATCCATCATCAAAAATTATGTTTCGTGATCTATAAGCTTACTTTTCAACTGGGTTATCTTTTAATTTTATTGAAAGTAAATAATGAGAAAGCACTATACTTGCCGAAAGATTTATTTTCTAATCATTATGGATATTTACCTTCTCAAAATCAACATCAACGTCAGTATTTTATTTTATTTCATTTTGTTATTTCTTGAGAAAGAATCACAGTCTGTTGCTGCAGGCACAGTGCCGTGGCATCAGCCTAGAGCTCACAGCAACCTCAAACTCCTGGGTTCCAGCTCTCTTCCTGCCTCAGCCTCCCAGGTAGCTGGGACTAGAGGTGCCTACCCAATGCCCAGCTATTTTTAGAGACGAGGTTCTCCCTCTTACTCAGGCTGGTCTTGAACTCCCGAGCTCAAGCAATCCCCCAGCCTCAGTCTCCCAGAGTGCTAGGATTATAGGTGTGAGCCACGTGCCCGAACAACACCAATATCTTAATTCTCTCCTGTGGAAGATACTGTGGAAGGTTTCACATGCTGAAGATGCTGCACCATTGACAGATTCACAGTGAGTGAGGCCAAGGCCTTCACTCCATGATGCAGAACATCTTCTATAAGAAGGGACATGATAAAACAGCAGCAACAACAGCTCGGGAAGGCCTATATATGTTCTCAGGGAGATCAGTTTTAGGAATAGCACTTGGGAATTTGGGAACTGAGAAACTAATTCTCTTAGACATCTCTGAGCCTCCGCACTTCTTGGGAAAATATTTATGTCTCTTTTGAGATATATATTTATATATTTATAATATATATAACATTATATATTAGATATATATATATATCTTTTTTTTTTTTTTTTGAGACAGTTTTACTTTGTCACCCTCAGTAGAGTGCTCTGGCATCACAGCTCACAGCCGCTTCCAACTCCTGGGCTTAGACAATTCTCTTGCCTCAGCCTCCCGAGTAGCTGGGACTACAGGTGCCTACCCCCATGCCCAGCTATTTTTTGTTACAGTTTGGCCAGGGCAAGGTTCAAACCCGCCACCCTTGGTATATGGGGACAGCACCCTCCCACTAAGCCACAGGCACTGCCCGAGATATATAAACCATTTTTGTAATGTTGATATCATAGGATAGTTGCTATAAATTAAGATTTCTGAAACTTAGCCTTAGAGACTGTAGTTCCACATTCCTATTATGGGACCAGGAATTTGTGTCTTTTTTAAAAAAGAATTTCACTTCACGTGATTCTGATGGAAGCCATTGGTAGTCTACTTTCTGGAAAAAAAAAAGTATAAAGACCTAAAATGCCTAAATGATAACAATAGCTGGCAGTTCATTGCTTATTTTGTCCTAAGGACTATTATATACTACATGTTGCAAGTATTTATTCATTGACTCTTGACCATGATTGTGGGGTATAAGAATTACTGTATTTTGCCGCTTTACATCTGTAAAATAGAGTTACTAATGAGTTAAATCAGTTGTGTGAGTTCACATAGCACAGAGAAATGGGAGGAAAATGTGAGAAAATATAAGATTGGAGAAGAGTCAAGTCTTGGATATCCTGGAAATTCAGGCTGAGTAGTAAGAATGTTGCTGGGAAAGTGATGAGAATCTGTAAAAAGATTGGTAAAGGGTTCCTCCTGCCCCCAGGGGAAACAGGTGACAGCAAACCCTCCTCGTGGCCTGGCCCAGCTCTGTTACCTAAGGAGTTTCCCCTGCTGTCACCCTGCCACTTCTGCAATCAGAAGAAACAGGTGGGAACAAGCACCCCAAGGCTGTCTGCCCGAGCTGCCACAAGGGAGGACCTCCCCTGCGGGACAGTTCAACAGGGGCCAGAAGACCAGCCTGTCCCTTCCACACAAACATCTGCCAGCACCTGCTTGAACCAAGGAGAGATGTAAGAGAACAGCAGCTCTGCAGGCTCACTGAGCATGGTTTGGACAACAGCTGACAAAAGACAAAACAAAGCACAGGCTACCGAGGGGCAAAGGAGTGAGAATTCGGAGAGATGCGTATAGTGCCGATGGCTTGAGTGGGGAAGAGCTTTAACACGAACACCTAAACTAAAAGGTGGTGATGTTGACTGGGGTAAGAGCATCCAGAGAAGAAACAAATTCTTCAAGCCAGGGTACCATATGCTAAATCAAAGTCAATTCTCTCTCTCTCTCTCTCTCTCTCTCTCTCTCTCTCTCTCTCTCTCTCTCTCTCTGTCTCTCTCTCTGGTACCATATGCTAAATCAAAGTCATGTACAAAGTGAAATCATGTCAACATAAGAAATTCTCTCTCTCTCTCTCTCTCTCTGTAATTTCTGATTTATGTTGTGTGTACTTAGACAATTGATAACTCCATGTGAAATTTAAGATCTTTTGGCTCCTCTGCTGACAGTTTATGCTTCTGGTTTTTATTTTTCAAAGAAGTTACACTGCAAATGAAGTGAGCCATTCTCTAGCTCACTTTCCACACAACATAAATCAGAAATTGCACAGTCTGCCAGTGGAGTTCTGGAAAATATTGGTATAAAGGAGCTCCCCTTGCTTCTTCCTCCTCTCCTTTTGTCTCCCTGAGGCAGGGCTCCTGACCAGACCCGTAGGCGGCAATGCCAAGGTCTCCCCGCTGCAGAGCCAGGGCGGCCGGCAAACTCCTCCAACAAAAGCAAAACAGCAGCGTTGAAATGATGGGACGCATCAGGTCTGCTCAGCTGTGCTTCCCAAGCAGTACATTAATCAGGGGTAAACTGGGTGTTGTCACCGTGACGAAATTTTAGAGGACTGCATCAGGGGAAATCTCCTAAAATTACTTCTTTTGAATACAAACCAGAGCTTGACATTTTCTGAAATGGACAATCTATCTCAGAAACCTTTGGTTGTTTCCTCTTTCTAAAGGAGAAGACTTTCCTGATTAGTGACCTGATTCAGTAGAATATTTTAATGCCCGAGCGTCCCTTGAAATGGGTGTGTTAGGGAAGATCTGAAGGCAGTTTTTCCCCTTAGAGCCTCCCTTAAACATATTTCTTTCTTCTTTTTTTTTTTTTTTCTCAGTATTTTCGTTTGAGTCCTCACCGCCTGCTGCCTAAGTCACCGTTTGTTAAACGGTTTCCCTGACTCCAATTCTAACCTTCTGTCATTCTTTCCTGCACCACAGGCCTGGATTACATTTTGTATGTGTCACATGACCAACCATAAACCCCTTGAGGATCCACCTGCCTCTAGGATACACTCTCATCCTTTTTTATTTTTTTTATTTTTTTGCCTCAAGATTCTCTAAAATCTGTTATTAAATTGCCTTCCCATCTTTGCCATGCTCTGCTCTTCACGTGACCTCTCCTCTCGCTAAGGAACACTTGGCAGTTTTCTATTCCTTCCTTGTTAATTCTTACCTCTTTTCAAATTCGGCTCAACTGCTGTCTCTCATCTCTTTGATGATTTCATCCCTGTCACTCTCCTTAAGCTATCTGTGCTTTTAACCATCATTTATTAAGTATACATTATAGCCCAAACATTTTATTTTTGCAAAAGAAATGTTTCTTCTTTGAACAATTGTTAGTACATGTGGTTTATTGTGCAATGTGGAAAATGGGAAAGTAAACACAGTGAAAGTGAACTTATTTTTTTCTTTTACAGTAGTGGAGTAGGAGAGATATTCAGAAAAAGAGGAGGGCTTAACAGATGGGGCAAAGTTTATACTTGGCCTGGAAGACAAAGGAGTTTCAAGAATAGCTTCTTATGATCTTGCAGTGTGTGAGGAACTGTGGTGCTCATTTTGCTAGATATTTCCATCTCTCCGGGCACAGTGGCTCATGCCTGTGATGCCGGCACTCTGGGAGTTGAGGGGGATGGATCACTTCAGCTCAGGAGTCAAGACCAGCCTGAGTGAGGTTGAGATCCCATTTCTAAAAATAGCAAGTGTTGGGGTGGGCACCAGTAGTCCCAGCTACTCACGAGGCTGAGCCCAGAGTTTGAGGTTTCTGTGAGCTATGATGTCACAGTACTCTACTAAGGGTGACATAGCAAGATTCTGTCTTAAAATACGATTAAAATAAAATATTTTCATCTTCATGGCATTGATCTTCCTATTTCTCTGCTCTTCAATTTTTCTGAGGCTGACCCTCAGTCTTCACTTCCCCTACCATCTCCAGCTCATTCAGAATCCAACCCACCTCTCTGTCTTTCCCCTAGTGGAGGCCCTTTCTTCTAACCTAGATATTTCCAAGCTCATGGATGAACTAGAGATATGTTTAACTTTTTATACATTTTCATTACAAAGCAAAAAATGTGAATCAATTAACAAACCTGAGCTAATCAATGCGTATCTGCAAACCAGAACTTTCCTGCCTATGTAGTTACTGTGAGCTGTAGCTTCCCAAGTTTGTAAGAATATTGGGTCAGAAGTGAAGATTCCCAGATCCTGCCTCACACCTTCTAAATTAGGCATCTTAGTACATTAGAGCCAAGTGATAGAATCAAGACTGCAGAGAAACATCACTTTCACTTGTCACAGATATCTTTGTTTCTGTAGGAGTCTCTCGAGGAAACATAGATCAATAGCTGGTGTTTAATGAGAGAGATTAACAAGGTTGCTCGATGTAAGATACAGAGGTCAGTTTATTTTCTCTGAACACACAGAAAATGGAATTTTTAAATAGATGTCATTTACGTTAACGTTAAAATATTAAGGTGCCCGGAAATCTACTGTCTGCCCATGGAAAGCCTTGAGCACTATTCTATTAGTTTTCTTGAGCAGCCGTGTGGCTTAAACAATATAAATTTATATTCCATAGTTTTGGTAGATGGTAAGTTCAGTATCAAGATGCTGGAAAGGTGGGTTTCCTTCTGCGTCCTCTTCTCTCCGCCTCTCGTGCCAAGTTCCTTCTTGTGTGCGCACCAGTCCTCTTTGTCAGCTCCTGAAGAGAGAGAGGGAGGGAGAAAAAGAGAATGAGAGAGGGCAGGAGAGAAAGAGCTTTCTCTTTTCATATAAGGTTACTAATCCTGTTGGATATTAACGTTCCCCTTTATGACCTTATTTAATCTTAATTACTACCTAAAGCCCCGTCTCCAAGTATAGCCACATTGTGAATTAAAATTTCAATATATAAACTTGAGGAGTGGGAGACACAATACAGTTCATAACAACTATTAAAACAGGCCTATGTAGAAATGAGAGAAATTCTCCCTGATCCTGGAAGGAAAGACTTAACAATGTGAAATGTGAATTCTCCTCATATTCATCAGTAGATTAGTTGTAATCGAAATCAAAATCCCAACAGGTGTGTGTGCTTCAATGGAGACTCAAAAAACTGATTGCATACTTGCATCACTTATAGAATTATGCTTATGTATATTTTGTGTGATATATAATTTTATATTTATATGAAAATATAAGAGTCCAAGAAAAAACTTGACACTACTGATGAAGAATAAGATGGTTATTTTTCTTCAGATTTCAAGTACATGTAAAAGCTATACTAATTGAACAGTGTGAGATTATGTGAAGATATAAAAATAGACCAAATGGAACAAGCCACACAGCTTGGAAACAAACCCAAACCTAAGTAGACTTGTTATAAAGCAAGTGATTGGGAAGATCCTCAGAGAAAAGCCAGATTTTCCACGAGTTGGCTACCCATAAAGAAAATATAGGAAAGGAAAGCATTCTCTCCCATAAAATATGCAGAAATACATCCTCACAGCTTTAAAAATCTAAATGTGAAAGAGCAAAGCATCCCAGGGCCCATCTACACGTGAGTGGATTAGTAAACTGAGGTATATGTATACCATGAAATACTATTCAGATGTAAAACGATGGAGACTTTACATCTTTTGCATTAACCTGGATAAGAATTGGAGAACATTATAATTAGTAAAGTACCACAGCAATGGAAAAGCAAGAATCTGATGTACTCAATACTAATATGAAACCAGCAGATGAACAAATATACACCCACACCGGAGAAAAACACAGCTAAAGTCAAGTGGGGGGAGAGGGAGAGGAATTCGTGTGCTTTCAACAAACAGGCCCAATTTAAGGGTACACCGGACATCTCCCCGGTAAGGGACATAACAACAACTGGGACTCTACCCACCAAACACAAACATTGTAACCTAATTGTCTGTACCCGCATATTAATCTGAAATAAAAAATAAATAAATAAATGTGAAAGGGAAATTTATAAAACTTTAGGACATATAACTTAGTAAGGCAAGGATTTCCTAAACTACAGAGCATTTATAAAAAGGAAAAGACTGTACATTGAAAGGTATTAACTTTAACTGTGTATATAATTGAATTATATACATAATTGAAATATATTAAGTCAAAGAATTTCTACTCATCAAAATTTAAAAACAGTAAAAAGACAAGTTATCATGTAGAGATTTTTGTGGGACATATAATGAACAAAAGACTAACTTAGTACTCAGAATACAGAGGGCGCCCCCCAAACAAGTGTATGCATTTTCAGAAAGGATAAGACTGTATGAAATTTGTAATTCTAAATTCGCGTTTGACTTCTGCAATTACAAGAGGTGCTCAAACTTGACTTGCATTTATCTTTATTGGTATATATCATTACAATTTTAATACATTTTTTTCCTTTCTTAAAATGTGCATTTTTTTGGCATCCTCTGTATATATTGAACTGCTTTAAATTGATAAGAAATAAGACAACATAAAATGAAAATGGGAAAAACATTTGAGCAGACACATCAGAAAAAAAGAAATCCAAAAAGTTAACACACACACAAGAAAAGAAATGTTAACTGAAGCCACAATAGAATACCATTTCACAGGCTTGGCGCCTGTGGCTCAAGCGGCTAAGGCACCAGCCTCATACACCTGAGCTTGTGGGTTCGAGTCCAGCCTGGGTCCTGCCAAACAACAATGATGGCTGCAACCAAAAAAAAAAAAAAAAAAATAGCCAGGTGTGTGGTAGGCACCTGTGGTCCCAACTACTTGGGAGGCGGAGGCAGGAGACTTGTTTGAGCCAAGGAGTTGGAGGTTGCTGTGAGCTGTGACGTTACAGCACTCTAACCCAGGGGGACAGCTTGAGGCTCTGTCTCAAGGAAAAAAAAAAAAAAAAGAATATCATTTCACATCCATTGAAAAAGCAGATGATAACCAGCCTTGGAGAGCACATGGAATAAGAGACAACATCACGCCCTGCAGGGGGCTCTGACAGGCACCGCCTGTGAGTTCATGCCAGCACTAAACACAATCCCTGGGGGAACTAGTGTGTGTGTGTGTCAAGAAAGGCATGGGAAGCTGCGTGGGGTGGCTCGCGCCTGTAATCCTCACACTCTGGGAATCCAAGGCAGGTGGGTTGCCCTGAGCTAACAGGTTTGAGACCAGCCTGAGCAAGAGCGAGGCCCCATCTCTAAAAAGAGCTGGGCGTTGTAACGGTGCCTGTAGTCCCAGCTACTTGGGAGGCTGAGGCAAGAGGATCGCTTGAGCCCAAGAATTTGAGGTTGCTGTGAGGTAAGGCACTATGGCACTCTAACAAGGTGACAAAGACTCTGTCTCAAAAAGAAAGAAAGAAAGAAAGAAAGAGAGAGAGAGAGAGAGAGAGAGAGAGAGAGAGAGAGAGAAAGGAAGAAAGAAAGAAAGAAAGAAAGAAAGAAAGAAAGAAAGAAAGAAAGAAGAAAGAAAGAAAGAAAGAAAGAAAGAAAGAAAGAAAGAAAGAAAGAAAGAAAGAAAGAAAGAAAGAAAGAAAGAAAGAAAGAAGGAAAGAAAGAAAGACACGTGAGACCTTTTGTAGGAACATCGTTCCTACAAGCAAAAAAGCAGCAACAACCAAAAACTGGAAACAATTCAAACATCAAGAGTAAAATGGGAGAGTTGATCCCAATAAAGTAAAAAGAGAAAATATTGCCACAAATGTTAGGGGGTTGTCGTAGGAGAGAGATGATGAGGAAGGGGCATAGGCAGAGAAGGCGCCCAAGGTCTGATGACGTTCTGTCTCTTGCCTCAGGCAGCAGGTCCACAGCGTTTGCTCCATAATCCTTTCAGAACTTTACAGATCTGTCATGTGTGGCTGATCTGCTCTTCTGGATATGAATATTTCACCATTTTTTGAAAGTCATTGTCCATTTTAGAACCCAGCACAGTCTTGATGCAGTGATGAAATGTCCATTAAGTTTAATAATCAGAGACGTATCCTACTTGAAAGTTTTGTCTTTCTCCAACTTTGTGGCCCTTCAACGTGGAACCCCAAGCACCCCAGGGAGGGGAGAGACACCTGCTCCCCTTCTCCACCTCCCGGCTCACACGTCTCGTCCCCGGATGCAGCTGGCTACACTGCATCTTTATTCCTCCGTTGTAGAAGCCAAGACAATAAAAAGACAAGAAGGGTAAAAAAAAAAAAAAAAAAAGGTCTTCTGTGGGTCATTATAAAAGTTTTGAGATAAATAAAAGTCAAGAAGACTTTTCTGCAGACAGAACCCAAGGGACTTACTGAAGCCCTCCCAGCAACAATGATAAACCCAGCAAGGTGGAACATCCATGAATCAGAAAGGATGCTGTCGACTGTGTTTCTAGGAAGTGAAATAATGGCCCATAACACAGTCATACTCAAAACTGTCACGGTGACCCTACTTAACAAGCACTGCTGCCACCAAGCTTTCCTGGTTGGGCTTGGAGAACACGTAAAGTGGATTCTTCCCCTCAGAAGGTTGGTTCTTGAGCCATTCGCAGTGGGAACCCCTGGCCTCGGCTGCCTCGATGAGACAGTGCCTTTCCTCTGACACTGACAGACCCACACAAAATGTAACGGAAATGAAATCGCCAGCTTCTACGCCCTAGGGTATAATTCTGCTGTATCTCTGCATTGCCTGTGGCAGGAAGCAGTCTTGGCCAAAGTTCCCTGTGAGGTGACCCAGGCTGGGTCTCAGGACGCCCATGTTGGGACCGCAGGGAAGAAATCCTTCTCCCTTGCTCCTGCTGCTCCAAGCTCCAGGCTTCTCCAGGACTGGCCACACTAGTGCAACTTCCATTTTTCAATTTTCTCCTACTGAAGACTCTCTCACTAGGCTTGAGGTAGGAGAAAGAGGCCCCCTTCTGTATCCCAGAGCCATGAAGGTCGAGAAGGAAAACTTCCCAGAGCTCTCTCTACAACACTTTTGTAACTTGCTTTTCCAGAAACTTCTGTCTGCATCCTTCATGCTTCATACTTTTACATCTATTAGGTGAATGTTTTTGCTACAAGTTTGTTGTCATTGCCGTTATTTACCTTGTCCTTTGAAATCGCAAGAATTGTAACTAACTTCTTGTTTTATTCTTCATCTGACAATTCCCACTCTGACAACTTGTCACAGATACTTTCAACCAATCCACACGGCAGCTCTAAACTATGGCTCTTCCACCTCCTGACCCTCCAGATTTTGACCCTCTCCTTTTGCGAGCCCTCAGCAGAGTAAAATAACAGGAAAGTCTCAGCCAGTTACCATTCATCCTCTGGTTTTCTTTCTTTATCATTTGGTCTACATCTTCGGCCTGCTGAATCTCCAAAATTCTTTGTCTTTATGGGACTAGGCCTATTGTCCACGTACTGTACTTTCATAAGATACAAGAAGAATGAGAAGTTCGCTTTATAAATGTAACCAGAAGACTAAGAATGGGTTCTGACCCTGCTCCACCGTGCCTGGCGAAGTGTTTTGTTCAAAGTTATTTTATAAATAAATTAAATAACAAAAAGAGCAAAACATTTCTCCAGTTAAAAAAAAAACCTGCTTCCAGTATTATATATTATGAACTATTTAAATGGTATACTCTACCAAATATTTATGTGACAGCTGAGCAATTATCTAAGCAATAAAAGAAAAAACTCAATAATTTTTCTTACTTAGGTTTTATTATTGCCAGTAAATGTGTTTGTGTACATATTTGATGAGCTCCTATTATTATCAGAAATTTTCAATTATTGTGAAGCTGCAGCTAGTATGTCTTATTGAGACAATTTCTCTAACCATGCAATTCTCTGTCTTAGGAAAGAACTTAAATATCGTGTGTGTTGCTTTGCTTCTGTTTGATGTGGTTCTTTTATCTTGGCAATTGTGTAAATCCCATTATAATTATTGTGTGCATAAAAGTATAATAACTGCCTATTTAGTTTACCAATTATGCTTTAAATTACTGTCCTCATTAAATGAACATGGCAGTAAACAAAGAGAATTGTAAAGCCTGGGTTTATTATTTGTTACCCAAAAAGAACAAAAGTGGACAGAGACCAAACATAATATTTTCTTGAAAACTATCACTTTTAGATAAAATTTTAACTTATCTCACAATATGAAATAGTGGTTTATGAATGTGTGAGAGTTTTAGGTATTAAACTGAATATAAGTTTAAAATAATTTTTCAAAGTACAAAAAAATAAAAAGATACCCTCTCAAGGAGAGGTGCAGATTACATATAAAAATTTTTTACTGTAAATTCTTTTGCTTAACCCACTTATATTTGCTTAATAAAATTTGAAGTTTTTGTATATTTCCTGGATTTTCATCAAAATGCTGTCAGAATGATATTAGGTATATTTTGGTGTTAACATGAAATAGTTACTTAATAATGATCGTTAATATCAAAAGGGTTAATATTCAGTAGTTTGTAACTGTCTGGATGAAGAAAAACACACAGAACAAAAGCAAATGCAAACACAAGTAGTAGAATTGCAGTTGACTCTATTTCACACCGAGATCATTTTTCTAAACCAATTATTATGATCCCGTCACCCATGCCAGGAACTGCTTTAGGTAGGGAGATGTTGCCCAATTTTTGCTAATGAGACGTGAAACCTTCTGAGAGTTCTGGGAAAATTCTCCAGAGATATGCAAGATAAGTTCTCATCCTTTTCTTGACTGATGCATAAGGAGAAGTCAGCTTTCTACTGGGCTAATGGTGAGACCTCCACCGAGGACGACAGCAGAGAGAAAAGGGAAAAAAGAAAACAGTCTTTGATAATGTCACTAAGTAGCCGAATCAACAAATACTAGAATCCATCCTGCCTCTTGCTGTTCCATGAGATAATAATTTTCCATGTTGTTTAAGTTTATTTGTGTTGAGGTTTGCTATGACTCATTGCCAAAAGTATCTTAACCAACACGTGAAGGGGGTATGAGGAATTATTAAAGGAACTGAGGAGCAGAAGACCAATGGGAACACCAGCGCTGTTGCCGAGAGGATAGTTTCAGTGCTGATGTTCATCTGAAGTTCCAAGGGACAAATTCAAGGCTGAAAGGAACCTCACCTTTTGAGCTACTGGAAAAGGCATAACTGCCCTGCCAAGTGCTCATTCCCTCTCACTGGAGATTGGCCAACCCCTCCTTAGCTATGTTGTAAATCAGAGAATTTAGACGGTATAATCTCAAGTCGTTTCCAACACAGGAATTCCTTCATTTCTGTGAAAACTCGGAAAAAGCTTTCTCCAAGTGATGCAAACTTTAATCTTAAAGCTTGACAATAAAGCAGCCTTCCTTCCGATGGCTATTTCAGGAGAACTGTTCATGTATTTTAGTTCTGTAAGCGTTTGTTGAATCTTTGCTGAGCTTGCAGAGTACGTTGGTAATTGTGAGAATAAGATTGCAATGTGATTACTCTATTAAAGAGTTTAATTCCTCATTGGGACATATTTTCAATCAATGATAAATAAACCCTAGGAAATAATTAAGTGTCAAAATCTGTGATAGACTTAATAAAGGGTTGGCATAAGAAGTAGAAAATCAATATGGGCTAAAATAGTTGACCTTGATCCTGACTGTAATAGCGGGTGAAAACTTAGCAAATGCTAATCATGACAGCATATGCATAAATGTTACATAAATAGTGTCTTTAAAAATAGAATTAAGTTGACACAATGTCATTTTGAATTAGTGCTATTCGATTGTCACTAATGAATCCCACTATGTGGAATTATTAAATAAAATATTAGAACATGGTCAGGGTTAAGATTAAGATACAAATTTAATTTTGTGTCCATCATTTTGGAGAAAGATATACTTTTAACAGTAGGTTTAGACATTAATGCCATTATCCACAGAGTGAAACTAGGAACTGTTAGTTATTTCCAAAGAAACTTTTTCCCTGTTGATATAGTTTGAAAGATATAAAATTTCTAGCTATGTTCTAGAGATGAGGAAAATGGTGCTGCTCTATCACTTATCTGTGGTTAATAAAACAAAGAATTTGATCTTTTACTATAACTATTCTATAATATGACATTTCTCTACCTGATCTGGTCATCTTTGCACAGAGCATTAAGAAACTGGGTACCACAAAACTCAGAAGCGCAACAGCAATGCCAAGTGGGTTTTAGGATTGAAGGACAGTGTATGAGAGGACAGGAAAGGAATCAAAATAACAGAGAGAAAACTACTTTGGAAACTATCAGGAGGTTTTTATCTAGCTTCAAATCTAACATGTCACCTTAATTAAAAAGAGATTCCATTCCTTTCACGGATACGAGTTCTGTGATTTTCCTGTGCCAGGGTCGTTAGTCCACTTTTTGCGTGTGGAGTCTTTAAGCAGGAAAAGGTACATGGAGACAGCCCAGTGCACGATGCAGGAAGAAAAGGGGCCGAGCAACAGTCACAAGCAAGTGACTCATGATGGTTGGGTCACCCAATCCAACCTTTTTGCTGTTACTGGCAGAAATATCACTCATTTGTTTTTGTTTTGTTTTGTTTTGTTTTGTTTTTAATATTCTGAGTTACAAATAGTGAAGAAAAGATGAGTTCATTATCTTCCTCTACCCATAGGTTTTGGAGAAAGAACGTATTCGCAAAATATTTTCTTAGAATGCTATGGTCCTCTCTCCTTCTATGCAATAGAATTGATTGCAAACCACTCTAATTTTTAACATAAAATCACATCCCATGAAAATGGACCTTCTGCCATAATATCTAAAAGCCTGGTGCTTATCTGCTAACTGGCCTGTCCTACGTCCACCACTTTAAGCATATGGCAAAAAGTATAAAATAATCACATTTATCTTCTTTGAACCTCAGGCATGTGTGGTTTGCTTGGAATAAGAAAATACAAAAGTTATCAACCTTTCTTTTGTGAATACTTCATTGAGGAAGGAGTTGTCACCTGATAATTGTGGTTTGCCTTTTTAACTTTCAAGAAAATTATAAATACACTAACACTTTTGCCTTCAGTTCAGGCGTCTCTCGAATAGATTGTGCCTTATTGTTTTAAGGATGTTTCCTGCATGAAAATTTGTGTCTGATTATATGTGTCATGAATTTTTCATTCCTTATTTAAAAAACAAAATACCTGTTCATGATTCCTCTAAGCATAAGCCTCATTATCAAACTTTACACGTGAAGGTGACACAGAGGCAGAGAAACTTTAAGGAAAGAAAAATACCTTTTTATTATCTGGAAGAGTCCTTATTAATATTTAGATGGTGGGAATTCTAGTCTGTTCCATCTTTTTCTCTTTAGGGTGGGGGGAAGGTCTCAGAAAGACCCTCATAGTAACCCAAAAAAGAGAGAGAGAGAATAGGGCAGGGAGAGAAGTAAGGAGGGAGAAAGATTTTTTAAGTGTTCCCACTATTTAAAAAAAAAAAAAAAGGAAGGAAGAGAAGGAGGAGGAGAAAGAGAAGAAGAAGAAGAAGGAAGGAAAAAGAAAGAAAGAAGAAAAAAGAAGAAGAATCATCTATAACTTTAAGCCGAAAGTTTACCAGTTAGAGAGATCTTGTAGCTGCTACAAGGCCACTTATGATTAAGAAAAGAATAACAAAAAACAAAGAAAAGTCTGTGTGAACAACCCTAGATACATTTGTCAAGACACTGACCTCAGAGGTAATCTCCCCTCCTCCAGCGCAGAATCAAATCCCGATTCCCAGCAGCCAGGCCATCCTCCCCGTCCGCGAGCTCCAGCATCAACTTCTGATTCCTGCTGGCTGCCTTGATTGCCTCAAAAATGGCCCTTCCAGTGAGCAAAATACTGTTTTGGGGGGTGTTAAACCTTGAATATCCTTCTTTGGTATTTCTCTTATCTATCGAAATTTTTGTGTGAGTTTGTTTTTAGGTTCTTTTTGATTGAATTAAAAGAGCACAATAGTTTCTGAGACTTATTACTATAATACAGGAGCATTATTATTATGATAATACTAACTGTATTATTACCACATATAAGCCATTATCGTTTTGTTATTAATATCATTACCATATATGCGCTGTTCATCAGGGATCCAAGTTACACACAAATTTAAACTAAAGACATTGTCAGAAATGTATCTTGCCCATAACCTGGGGTCACCCATATACACATTTACTTTAGGAAACTTCATCAAAACCACCACTTGTGAGTCTTAAACTTATTTCTCCAGGCAAGCTCTCACTCTTAATAGTCTCAGTTGTGTGCAGGAGATACTTGTGTTAGTATTCAAAAGACACCAAATACTAAATTATATTAAATGTAATATTTTTTCTCATCTACCTCTTTTATATTTTCTAATTATTTTATGAGAAAAATAGAATAGAAAGTGATAAAACAAAAAGTTAATGTTCTCCTAGTCTGACAAGAAAAGACAGTATCCCATGAAGACGGGAGATAATAAAATAAAAATTAGAAAAATGTGAGAATGTTTTGCATATATTTCCACAAAATAAATAAGTAATTTTGAGGAACTTGATTATTTTTTATTTTTTTTTTGTTAATAGTCAATCATAGCTGTGTACATCAATGCGATCATGGGGCACCATACACTGGTTTTATAAATAGTTTGACACCTTTTCATCACACTGGTTAACATAGCCTTCTTGGCATTTTCGTAGTGAATTGTGTTAAGAGTCTCACTTTGTTGCCCTCAGTAGAGTGCTGTTGCATCACAGCAACCTCAAACCCAAACACCTGGGCCTGAGTGATTTTCTTTCCTCAGCCCCCCAAGTAGCTGGGCTACAAGCACTCACCACAATGCTCAGCTATTTGAAGTTGTATTTTTTTTAACTTTGCAAAATAGTGAGCAACTGTCCAAATGAGCACATGCAAATCTACACCGTGTCTTTAAAGGTCTGCACCCCACACCGCAGAATAGTGTTCCCCTGGACAGCATCTTAGCCATGTCTCTACTGATAGACACTCAGATGCTTTGACTGATTTCTAATACTGTATTAAATATTTGTATGTACATAATCTGGGAGAACTTGTGTGAATAAAATTCTAATATAAATTTTTATAAGTAAACATCTTGGGTCAAAGAGTATGTATATCTAAAGTTGTAATAGATAATTCTCTATTCTCAAAAGTGTTTTACTGATTCACACTCGCACTAAAATAACCTGGGAATGAACTACGTGATAGCCTTAGCAAGAAATAATAAGAATTAGTCTACTGTGGTATGCAAAAGCAGAAGGATAATGTGCAGAGGATTAGAAAACAAAAATTGTAACAGTTGATGGGTGGAGACAAGATGGCGGACTGAAGCCAGCTTTTCACAGAGGCGCCCGTCCAGAAGGAGAGTTAAAGGATGGAAATTTAGTAAGTAACCTGGAGGATTCGAGCTATACCAGGAGAGAAGGTTGGAGATCGCACATCAACACCACTGAGGCGAGCTGAGACCACAAGGACGCAAACAAAAGGGTCGAACAGAAAACAGCTGAAACAAGACAGAACCACTGAGCCCCACCACA